>JAGVVM010003010.1:0-13690 GCA_019149425.1 Psidium friedrichsthalianum
GGAAATTTTCCCAATCAGCCGCCCGTTGGTCTGAGACTGAGGAGAGTCGGTATTTAATGAATTGACCACAAAATGAAATCCGACGTTGGACAAATCGAATTAGTAAGATAAACACAATGGAGAATGAATTTAGTCTCAGAAACGTCGCCCGAAGGGCAGATAGCGATGCACGTCGAGAAGTCAAGACGTGAATGGAAAATTACAGAAATGCCCCCGGTAAATGCTCATCCTTTAGAATTAGATAATAAGGAATTTTGGGAGCGAATACGTTAAATCCAAAAACCAAATCTAGACCGAAATTCGTTCGCGCTCGGGACCCGATCGGTGCATTTGGCACACAAATCGAGACAAGTCAATCAGATGTCACATCAACCATCTATCACATCAATCAACATGGCACAATTTCCAAAGTCAATCCAAGTCAACTCATGTCAAGGTACAAAATCACATCAAATGTCCAATTTTCCAAATACCCTACTCCCACTTACTCTTTATTCTATTTCATTTAGCTATTATAAATTCCCTCTCTCTCTCCTCTCACCCATTTCGCCGAAGACCCTCCTTCTCCCTCTCTTCTTCATTTTCTCCTCATCTTCTCTCGTCCGTCGCCGCCCGTGAGCTCCACCGTCCACGCCTTGCCGTCGTCGTTCCACCACCTCCACACGTCGCCGTCGTCTTGTTCCCGTCCCGGTAAGTCCCCCTACCTCTCTCTCCTTGCTGTTTTCGTGGCTTTGGGAGCCACCTCGAAGCCCAACCAACCCTCACCGTCACTCTCTTCCTCTTCCGCTTCGCGCGAAAGCCGCCTACGTCGCCGTCGTTCATTATCGTCGAGCCACCGTCCACCCTCACCAGCCGTGCCTGTCACGCCCCGAACCCCAATCGAGCTCGCGACATCCCTGTCATCTCATACGACGAATCCTGCGTACGCCTAGCCTACACGGTTAGCGACGGCCTAGGATGCCACATCGCGGCCAGACGACGCTAGCGCCAAAACTATAAAAAACCTGAAACCTGCGAAAGCGTGCCTTCTATACATACATACATACAAAAGAAAGCGGGGTAGAACACGACATAAATAACACAAGCACCATACCATATATTAAAACAGCGTTAGGTACAGACCCAAAAGAAACTCACACTACGGTCAAGTGACCCTACGCTCTGACGACCTAACTCGACGTCGGATGTCGTCACTCCAGCGGCTCCTCCTCTGGGTCGTAGTCTGCCCAAGGGTCGTCCTCCTCCTCTGGGTCTGACTCCATAGCCTCGCCCTCGTCATGGCCATCGACCTCCATACGGCCCGGGGATGGTAGCTCTGCCAAGGGGTCTGAATCTACCACCTCTCCTCCATAGATAGCGGAGTGAGAAGACCAGGGTCTTCCTCCATAGGTACGGGGGCGTCACGGTGGGGTCCCTCAAAACAAATAGGCCCTCTCTCATCCAGGCCTCGAACCTATGGGGTACAAAATGCGGGTCACCCTGATCTACCCAAATGGTAGTCAGTCGTCGCTCCCAGAGAACGGCGTCCTCATCTACATGCTGGGTGATCTCAGTCTCGATTTGCACAGGCAGTCCAAAAAGTACAGGGGGCTCGGCCATCACTGTCGACCTGGATCTGAAAAGAAGGCAACCACAGCCAGTGAGTCGGAGACTCAGCAAGCTCACCACTAAACCTAGCGTAGGATAGGGTATGAAAATGGGGTCGGTCCTATCCAGTGGGCTAAGGTTTCGGTTCAGCTAACTCGGGTACACCCTCTCCAACTCGACGACAGTTCCACAATCAGAAACACGAGTACCCAGACCTCGCAGACATATCCATCAAGCATGTCAAATATGAAATAGTAACAACGCATCATGGCAGCACACGCACAAATGCAACACGAATGAATGGTTCAGTTTGCCTCAAACGATCCCATTGGATCGTGTCCACTTATCACTCCATTTCCCATCAGGGCCCATCCAACAGTGCCTCTTGGCAATTATCTCAACTGCGTTCATTACGCCTTACGTTGGTCACTCGTTATCCCTCCAATTCCCCGCGTAAAGACGCCTCAGGGGCTCATCCAACATGTCACACTCCAGGTGACTCATGCCATGCTCACAATACCGAATGTGCAGACAGATTCACAATACATCGATCACAGAGCAGGCAATAATATAGGTCTCACCAATCACAAGGCAAAGCAGCATATCAATAGACAATCAGTCAACAACCCATATTCACTGGGTCATGCCACGAGCAGACCTAATACCCTTCTCAAAGTTCCACGGTTTACTGGGTTCGATTCGGACCCTCACATGATCATGGCCCTGTTGTTCTCACTCTAGAACTGGCCCATCAGATAAGCTAAACCCATCAAGGAATAAGGCCCAATGAGGTGTGTCGGCCCATTACGATATGTTAAGCCATTAGCCAAGTTGGGCCCATCTAATTTAAATCGGGGGCCCATTAAGGTAGGTCAGGCCCAATAAGGTATGCTAAGCCCAAAGGCCAAGTTAGGCCCATTAATTAAGTTGGGCCCATCAAGGTTCAAAGTCCAATGAGGTGGATTGGGCTCACCAGGCCAAGTTGGGCCTATTCCATTAAGTTGGGCCCATTTAGGTTCTAAGGCCCATTAACCATTTTAAGTCCAAAATTTAATTCCAGGTTATTAAATGATATGAGGCCCAAAATTAATAGAGTTTTCGTGCAGGGCCCAAGCCCATATGATAAAACAAGCTTAAGAGGCCCATCATGGCCCATTTAGGCCCAAATCAAGTCCCTAGGCCCATGTACACTATTGGGCCCTAAAGTTTTAAGTCCAAGGCCATCATTAAGGCCCATTTAAACAACATTTCCGTCCATCCAAGGCCCATTACTAAAGCTTGGGCCCAAGAGTTCCAATTTGGCCCAATTTGCATAGAATTAGGTCCCTAAGCCCACTAGTTTGCTTTGGCCCACTATTTCTCCACGCCCAAGTCGATCCTTGCAGCCCATTTGAAGTACCCCATGGCCCAATTCATAAATTTCCAGCCCATGCATTCGGCCATTAGCTTAGTTCACAATTTGGTCTAAAGTTCATTAGTTTTAATCACTCATTCACTACACTAATCACCACATTAGCATCTAATGCCACCATTACACAATCATACACCAAGCCTAGACTAGGATTAGAGGGTATGCTTACCAAGGATGGCCGAAGCAACGACGAAGGCGGAGGAGTCACCGGCGGTCGTTGGAGGCTCACGGCCGACGGGAAAGAGGGTGGCGGTTCGGGGCTGGTCCGGTGGTTCCAAGAGACTTCCAAGGCCTAGAAATGGTGGTTTCGAAAGTTAGTGAAGCCGAGGGGGTGGCTGGAGCAACCTAGAGCAACCCGTGCTCTTTCTCGGTGCAAACGACGACGACGACGGCGGCGAGGGAAGGAGCGGGCGGAGGGGGTTCCAACCGAGATGGTCCAGCCTTGAAAATGAAGAAAAGGGACATCAAGAGGCTTACCGGGACGAGGACAAGGCTGGTGGTGGCCGTGGCTAGCCGAATGACGGCGACGTGGACGGCGGACGACGGCGGCTCACGGCGGGCGAATGAGAGAGACGAGAGGGAGAGAAGGGATTCGGAGAGGGAGAGGGGGCGGTCGGCCGAAGGTATGAGGGAGGAGAGAGAGTGAGGGAGAGATTATAATGGTTGGAATTTTCAAAATAAGTTGATAGTGGGGTAGGGGAGTGAATAGTAGGATTGATGGATTGAAAGACCACTTGATTGACTTGATTAGATTGCCTTGGGAATTGGACCTTGATTGATTGATGGATGTAATGGTTGATTGATGTGACATATGATTGATTTGACAACCGATTTGACTCGCCTCGATTTGCGTGCCAAATGCACCGATCGGGTCCCGAGCGCGAACGAATTTCGGACTGGATCTGGTTTCCATCTATCGAATTCACTCTCAAAAATCCTAATTGGTCTCATTCTAAGGACTAAGCATTTACCGGGGGCACTTCGGTAATTTTTCCCATTCACGTCTTGCTTCTCGACGTGCACCGGCTGTCTGTCCTTCAGGCGACGCTTCTGAAACCAATTTCATTTCTTCATTGTGTTTATCTTGCTGATTCGATTGTCCAACGTCGAATTTCATTTTGTGGTCAATTCATTAAATACCGACTCTGCCTCAGTCTCAGACCAACGGGCGGCTGATTGGGAAACATTCCCAGATAGCCTTTCCCCTTCGGTTGGTCATCTCATGGTAGCTAATCCTGAGTGAGCGTCAATCAGAGTGTATTAACGAAGTATTTCCCTTCATTTAGAAATTCCGATAAATGGGTCGAATTTTCAGACTGTCACAATTCTTCCCTCCTTATAAAAATTTCGTCCTCGAAATTTACAATCTACATGTTCTTACTCCAAAATCAAAATTACATAGGACTATTCAAACAAGTGCGGGTATTTTCTCTTCATCTCGTCTTCACTTTCCAAGTGGCTCCTTCAGTCCCGTGGTGTTCCCAGATGACCTTGACCAAAGGAATCGTCTTGTTCCTCAGGACCTGTTCCTTTCGATCCTCAATTCTGACTGGTCTCTCCACGTATGAGACGCGGTCATCCACTTCAATGACTTCATGATCGAGTATATGGCCAGGATCTGGCTCATACTTCCTCAGCATCGACACATGAAACACGTTGTGAATCTGCGACAAGTTCGGCGGCAGTGCCAGACGATAAGCCAGTGTCCCGATCTTCTCCAAAATCTCGAATGGCCCAACGAATCTGGGACTCAGCTTCCCCTTCTTGCCAAACCGAGATAGTCCTCGCATCGGCGACACCTTCAGAAAAACGTGATCTCCAGCTTGGAATTCCAATGGCTTACGTCTCTTGTCTGCATAACTCTTCTGCCTACTCTGGGCAGTCCTCAGTCTGTCTCTAATCACCTTGACTGTCTCTATTGACTGTTGAACTAGCTCTGGGCCTGTTATGCTCTTCTCACCAATTTCGTCCCACAGATTGGCGTCCTGCAGGCCCTTCCATACAACGCTTCGAATGGAGCCATCTGAATGCTCTTGGTAACTGTTGTTGTAGGCGAATTCTACCAAGTGTAACTGCTCCTCCCAGCCACCCTTGAAGTCTATGACGCATGCCCTCAGCATATCCTCCAAGGTCTGTATGGTCCTTTCTGACTGACCATCAGTATGGGGGTGGTAGGCTGTACTGAATCTCAACTCTGTTCCCAAAGCCCCTGCAGACTCTTCCAAAATGTGGCTGTGAAGCGAGGATCTCTATCTGATACAATACTTACTGGCACCCCATGCAGTCTTACAATTTGCCTCACGTACAGTTCAGCCAATTTTTCCAGGGTAGAATCCTTTCGTACCGCGATAAATGTGCGGATTGGTCAACCTGTCGACTATTACCCAAATCGAGTCATTTCCCCTCTGACTCCTCGGCAGTCCTGTCACGAAGTCCATAGTGACATGCTCCCATTTCCACTCTGGGATCTCCAATGGTTGCAATAGCCCTCCAGGTTTGCAATGCTGTGCCTTCACCTGTTGGCACGTCAAGCACTTGGCCACATGTTTCGCCACATCCACTTTCATCCCATTCCACCAGTAGTGCTGACACAGATTCTGATACATCTTCATACTCCCAGGGTGAATACTATAATTGCTCCTGTGAGCCTCAGCCAAGATCCTTTCCTTTAGCTCTTCGTCATTTGGCACACACAGTCGCCCTTTAAACTTTAATATCCCATCTTCAGTCACCTTGAATTCGTCTTTCCTCTTCTCCGCATCCATCGTCACGATTTTCTGGATATCAGGGTCCGTAGACTGCAACTCTTTAATCCTCAATTGAATTTCAGGTTCAATCTGCAATGTGGCCATCAAGCTTGAGAGGCTTCCTACCTCAATCTTGAACTCAGAGTCTCTGATTTCTTCTAACAAGGTCCATTCCTTTACCATCATATGAGCAATGCTCGACTTTCGGCTTAAAGCATCTGCCACCTTATTCGCCTTTCCTGGATGGTACAGGATATCGCAGTCATAATCTTTCAGCAGTTCCATCCATCGACGCTGTCTCATGTTCAGTTCCTTCTGCGAGAACAAATACTTCAGGCTTTGGTGATCTGTATAAATCTGGAACTTCTCTCCCACCAGATAGTACCTCCAAATCTTCAGTGCAAACACGATCGCGGCCAGCTCTAGGTCGTGCGTTGGGTAATTCACCTCATGCGGCCTTAGTTGTCTAGACGCATATGCACTACCCGTCCATGTTGCATTAGAACACATCCCAGACCTCTCAGCGAAGCATCGCTGTAAATCTCAAATCCCCCAGGTCCGGATGGGATGGTCAATACTGGCGCGGAGGTAGTCGATCCTTCAATTCCTGAAAACTCTCCTCGCACTTCGCTGACCATTCAAATTTCGACTCCTTCTTTAACAACCTGGTCATCGGAGCAGCTATCGCGGAGAACTTTCCACAAAGCGTCTGTAATACCCAGCTAATCTAAGGAAGCTTCGTACCTCAGTCACGGTTGTAGGCCTCGGCCACTTCTCTACTGCCTCGATCTTAGCTGGATCCACCGATATTCCTTCTCCAGATACGATGTGTCCAAGGAACGCCACTCTGCTCAGCCAAAACTCGCACTTACTAAACTTCGCATACAGTGAGTGTTCCCTTAAGGTCTGTAGAATGGTCCTCAAATGTTGCTCATGGCCCTCAGAGCTCTTCGAGTATACCAGAATATCATCGATGAAGACTATTACAAACTGATCCAGAAACTCCTTGAACACCCTGTTCATCATATCCATGAAGGCAGCTGGGGCATTTGTCAATCCAAATGGCATGACAGTGAACTCGTAATGCCTTTAGGACGAGATGGGCATTACGAGTTCACTGTCATGCCATTTGGATTGACAAATGCCCCAGCTGCCTTCATGGATATGATGAACAGGGTGTTCAAGGAGTTTCTGGATCAGTTTGTAATAGTCTTCATCGATGATATTCTGGTATACTCGAAGAGCTCTGAGGGCCATGAGCAACATTTGAGGACCATTCTACAGACCTTAAGGGAACACTCACTGTATGCGAAGTTTAGTAAGTGCGAGTTTTGGCTGAGCAGAGTGGCGTTCCTTGGACACATCGTATCTGGAGAAGGAATATCGGTGGATCCAGCTAAGATCGAGGCAGTAGAGAAGTGGCCGAGGCCTACAACCGTGACTGAGGTACGAAGCTTCCTTAGATTAGCTGGGTATTACAGACGCTTTGTGGAAAGGTTCTCCGCGATAGCTGCTCCGATGACCAGGTTGTTAAAGAAGGAGTCGAAATTTGAATGGTCAGCGAAGTGCGAGGAGAGTTTTCAGGAATTGAAGGATCGACTACCTCCGCGCCAGTATTGACCATCCCATCCGGACCTGGGGGATTTGAGATTTACAGCGATGCTTCGCTGAGAGGTCTGGGATGTGTTCTAATGCAACATGGACGGGTAGTGCCATATGCGTCTAGACAACTAAGGCCGCATGAGGTGAATTACCCAACGCACGACCTAGAGCTGGCCGCGATCGTGTTTGCACTGAAGATTTGGAGGTACTATCTGGTGGGAGAGAAGTTCCAGATTTATACAGATCACCAAAGCCTGAAGTATTTGTTCTCGCAGAAGGAACTGAACATGAGACAGCGTCGATGGATGGAACTGCTGAAAGATTATGACTGCGATATCCTGTACCATCCAGGAAGGCGAATAAGGTGGCAGATGCTTAAGCCGAAAGTCGAGCATTGCTCATATGATGGTAAAGGAATGGACCTTGTTAGAAGAAATCAGAGACTCTGAGTTCAAGATTGAGGTAGGAAGCCTCTCAAGCTTGATGGCCACATTGCAGATTGAACCTGAAATTCAATTGAGGATTAAAGAGTTGCAGTCTACGGACCCTGATATCCAGAAAATCGTGACGATGGATGCGGAGAAGAGGAAAGACGAATTCAAGGTGACTGAAGATGGGATATTAAAGTTTAAAGGGCGACTGTGTGTGCCAAATGACGAAGAGCTAAAGGAAAGGATCTTGGCTGAGGCTCACAGGAGCAATTATAGTATTCACCCTGGGAGTATGAAGATGTATCAGAATCTGTGTCAGCACTACTGGTGGAATGGGATGAAAGTGGATGTGGCGAAACATGTGGCCAAGTGCTTGACGTGCCAACAGGTGAAGGCACAGCATTGCAAAACCTGGAGGGCTATTGCAACAATGGAGATCCCAGAGTGGAAATGGGAGCATGTCACTATGGACTTCGTGACAGGACTGCCGAGGAGTCAGAGGGGAAATGACTCGATTTGGGTAATAGTCGACAGGTTGACCAAATCCGCACATTTTATCGCGGTACGAAAGGATTCTACCCTGGAAAAATTGGCTGAACTGTACGTGAGGCAAATTGTAAGACTGCATGGGGTGCCAGTAAGTATTGTATCAGATAGAGATCCTCGCTTCACAGCCACATTTTGGAAGAGTCTGCAGGGTGCTTTGGGAACAGAGTTGAGATTCAGTACAGCCTACCACCCCCATACTGATGGTCAGTCAGAAAGGACCATACAGACCTTGGAGGATATGCTGAGGGCATGCGTCATAGACTTCAAGGGTGGCTGGGAGGAGCAGTTACACTTGGTAGAATTCGCCTACAACAACAGTTACCAACAGAGCATTCAGATGGCTCCATTCGAAGCGTTGTATGGAAGGGCCTGCAGGACGCCAATCTGTTGGGACGAAATTGGTGAGAAGAGCATAACAGGCCCAGAGCTAGTTCAACAGTCAATAGAGACAGTTAAGGTGATTAGAGACAGACTGAGGACTGCCCAGAGTAGGCAGAAGAGTTATGCAGACAAGAGACGTAAGCCATTGGAATTCCAAGCTGGAGATCACGTTTTTCTGAAGGTGTCGCCGATGCGAGGACTATCTCGGTTTGGCAAGAAGGGGAAGCTGAGTCCCAGATTCGTTGGGCCATTCGAGATTTTGGAGAAGATCGGGACACTGGCTTATCGTCTGGCACTGCCGCCGAACTTGTCGCAGATTCACAACGTGTTTCATGTGTCGATGCTGAGGAAGTATGAGCCAGATCCTGGCCATATACTCGATCATGAAGTCATTGAAGTGGATGACCGCGTCTCATACGTGGAGAGACCAGTCAGAATTGAGGATCGAAAGGAACAGGTCCTGAGGAACAAGACGATTCCTTTGGTCAAGGTCATCTGGGAACACCACGGGACTGAAGGAGCCACTTGGGAAAGTGAAGACGAGATGAAGAGAAAATACCCGCACTTGTTTGAATAGTCCTATGTAATTTTGATTTTGGAGTAAGAACATGTAGATTGTAAATTTCGAGGACGAAATTTTTATAAGGAGGGAAGAATTGTGACAGTCTGAAAATTCGACCCATTTATCGGAATTTCTAAATGAAGGGAAATACTTCGTTAATACACTCTGATTGACGCTCACTCAGGATTAGCTACCATGAGATGACCAACCGAAGGGGAAAGGCTATCTGGGAATGTTTCCCAATCAGCCGCCCGTTGGTCTGAGACTGAGGCAGAGTCGGTATTTAATGAAATTGACCACAAAATGAAATTCGACGTTGGACAATCGAATCAGCAAGATAAACACAATGAAGAAATGAAATTGGTTTCAGAAGCGTCGCCTGAAGGACAGACAGCCGGTGCACGTCGAGAAGCAAGACGTGAATGGGAAAAATTACCGAAGTGCCCCCGGTAAATGCTTAGTCCTTAGAATGAGACCAATTAGGATTTTTGAGAGTGAATTCGATAGATGGAAACCAGATCCAGTCCGAAATTCGTTCGCGCTCGGGACCCGATCGGTGCATTTGGCACGCAAATCGAGGCGAGTCAAATCGGTTGTCAAATCAATCATATGTCACATCAATCAACCATTACATCCATCAATCAATCAAGGTCCAATTCCCAAGGCAATCTAATCAAGTCAATCAAGTGGTCTTTCAATCCATCAATCCTACTATTCACTCCACCTACCCCACTATCAACTTATTTTGAAAATTCCAACCATTATAATCTCTCCCTCACTCTCTCTCCCTCCTCATACCTTCGGCCGACCGCCCCCTCTCCCTCTCCCGAATCCCTTCTCTCCCTCTCGGTCTCTCTCATTCGCCCGCCGTGAGCCGCCGTCGTCCGCCGTCCACGTCGCCGTCATTCGGCTAGCCACGGCCACCACCAGCCTTGTCCTCGTCCCGGTAAGCCTCTTGATGTCCCTTTTCTTCATTTTCAAGGCTGGACCATCTCGGTTGGAACCCCCTCCGCCCGCTCCTTCCCTCGCCGCCGTCGTCGTCGTCGTTTGCACCGAGAAAGAGCACGGGTTGCTCTAGGTTGCTCCAGCCACCCCCTCGGCTTCACTAACTTTCGAAACCACCATTTCTAGGCCTTGGAAGTCTCTTGGAACCACCGGACCAGCCCCGAACCGCCACCCTCTTTCCCGTCGGCCGTGAGCCTCAACGACCGCCGGTGACTCCTCCGCCTTCGTCGTTGCTTCGGCCATCCTTGGTAAGCATACCCTCTAATCCTAGTCTAGGCTTGGTGTATGATTGTGTAATGGTGGCATTAGATGCTAATGTGGTGATTAGTGTAGTGAATGAGTGATTAAAACTAATGAACTTTTAGACCAAATTGTGAACTAAGCTAATGGGCGAATGCATGGGCTGGAAATTTATGAATTGGGCCATGGGGTACTTCAAATGGGCTGCAAGGATCGACTTGGGCGTGGAGAAATAGTGGGCCAAAGCAAACTAGTGGGCTTAGGGACCTAATTCTATGCAAATTGGGCCAAATTGGAACTCTTGGGCCCAAGCTTTAGTAATGGGCCTTGGATGGACGGAAATGTTGTTTAAATGGGCCTTAATGATGGCCTTGGACTTAAAACTTTAGGGCCCAATAGTGTACATGGGCCTAGGGACTTGATTTGGGCCTAAATGGGCCATGATGGGCCTCTTAAGCTTGTTTTATCATATGGGCTTGGGCCCTGCACGAAAACTCTATTAATTTTGGGCCTCATATCATTTAATAACCTGGGAATTAAATTTTGGACTTAAAATGGTTAATGGGCCTTAGAACCTAAATGGGCCCAACTTAATGGAATAGGCCCAACTTGGCCTGGTGAGCCCAATCCACCTCATTGGACTTTGAACCTTGATGGGCCCAACTTAATTAATGGGCCTAACTTGGCCTTTGGGCTTAGCATACCTTATTGGGCCTGACCTACCTTAATGGGCCCCCGATTTAAATTAGATGGGCCCAACTTGGCTAATGGGCTTAACATATCGTAATGGGCCGACACACCTCATTGGGCCTTATTCCTTGATGGGTTTAGCTTATCTGATGGGCCAGTTCTAGAGTGAGAACAACAGGGCCATGATCATGTGAGGGTCCGAATCGAACCCAGTAAACCGTGGAACTTTGAGAAGGGTATTAGGTCTGCTCGTGGCATGACCCAGTGAATATGGGTTGTTGACTGATTGTCTATTGATATGCTGCTTTGCCTTGTGATTGGTGAGACCTATATTATTGCCTGCTCTGTGATCGATGTATTGTGAATCTGTCTGCACATTCGGTATTGTGAGCATGGCATGAGTCACCTGGAGTGTGACATGTTGGATGAGCCCCTGAGGCGTCTTTACGCGGGGAATTGGAGGGATAACGAGTGACCAACGTAAGGCGTAATGAACGCAGTTGAGATAATTGCCAAGAGGCACTGTTGGATGGGCCCTGATGGGAAATGGAGTGATAAGTGGACACGATCCAATGGGATCGTTTGAGGCAAACTGAACCATTCATTCGTGTTGCATTTGTGCGTGTGCTGCCATGATGCGTTGTTACTATTTCATATTTGACATGCTTGATGGATATGTCTGCGAGGTCTGGGTACTCGTGTTTCTGATTGTGGAACTGTCGTCGAGTTGGAGAGGGTGTACCCGAGTTAGCTGAACCGAAACCTTAGCCCACTGGATAGGACCGACCCCATTTTCATACCCTATCCTACGCTAGGTTTAGTGGTGAGCTTGCTGAGTCTCCGACTCACTGGCTGTGGTTGCCTTCTTTTCAGATCCAGGTCGACAGTGATGGCCGAGCCCCTGTACTTTTGGGACTGCCTGTGCAAATCGAGACTGAGATCACCCAGCATGTAGATGAGGACGCCGTTCTCTGGGAGCGACGACTGACTACCATTTGGGTAGATCAGGGTGACCCGCATTTTGTACCCCATAGGTTCGAGCCTGGATGAGAGAGGGCCTATTTGGTTTTGAGGGACCCCACCGTGACGCCCCCGTACCTATGGAGGAAGACCCTGGTCTTCTCCACTCCGCTATCTATGGAGGAGAGGTGGTAGATTCAGACCCTTGGCAGAGCTACCATCCCCGGGCCGTATGGAGGTCGATGGCCATGACGAGGGCGAGGCTATGGAGTCAGACCCAGAGGAGGAGGACGACCCTTGGGCAGACTACGGACCCAGAGGAGGAGCCGCTGGAGTGACGACATCCGACGTCGAGTTAGGTCGTCAGAGCGTAGGGTCACTTGACCGTAGTGTGAGTTTCTTTTTGGGGTCTGTACCTAACGCTGTTTTAAATATATGGGTATGGTGCTTGTGTTATTTATGTCGTGTTCTACCCCGCTTTCTTTTGTATGTATGTATGTATAGAAGGCACGCTTTCGCAGGTTTCAGGTTTTTATAGTTTTGCGCTAGCGTCGTCTGGCCGCGATGTGCATCCTAGGCCGTCGCTAACCGTAGGCTAGGCGTACGCAGGATTCGTCGTATGAGATGACAGGATGTCGCGAGCTCGATTGGGGTTCGGGGCGTGACAGGCACGGGCTGGTGAGGGTGGACGGTGGCTCGACGATAATGAACGACGGCGACGTAGGCGGCTTCGCGCGAAGCGGAAGAGGAAGAGAGTGACGGTGAGGGTTGGTTGGGCTTCGAGGTGGCTCCCAAAGCCACGAAAACAGCAAGGAGAGAGAGGTAGGGGGACTTACGGGACGGGAACAAGACGACGGCGACGTGTGGAGGTGGGTGGAACGACGACGGCAAGGCGGTGGACGGTGGAGCTCACGGGGCGGGCGACGGACGAGAGAAGATGAGGAGAAAATGAAGAAGAGAGGGAGAAGGGGGTCTTCGGCCGAAATGGGGAGAGGAGAGAGAGAGGGAAGTTTATAATAGCTAAATGAAATAAGAATAAAAGAGTAAGTGGGAGTAGGTATTGGGAAAATGGACATTGATGTGATTTTGTACCTTGACATGAGTTGACTGATTGACTTTGGAAATCTGTGCCATGATTGATTGATGTGATAGATGGATGATGTGACATCTGATTGACTTGTCTCGATTTGTGTGCCAAATGCACCGATCGGGTCCCGAGCGCGAACGAATTTCGGTCTAGATTGGTTTCGATCTAACGTATTCGCTCCCAAAATTCCTAATTTATCTAATTCTAAGGATGAGCATTTACCGGGGGCATTCTGTAATTTTCCATTCACGTCTTGCTTCTCGACGTGCATCGCTATCTGCCCTTCGGGCGACGTTTCTGAGACTAAATTCATTTCTCCATTGTGTTTATCTTACTAATTCGATTGTCAAACGTCGGATTTCATTTGTGGTCAATTTCATTAAATACCGACTCTCTCTCAGTCTCAGACCAACGGGCGGCTGATTGGGAAAAATTTCC
>JAGVVM010003011.1:0-13436 GCA_019149425.1 Psidium friedrichsthalianum
GATTGTTTCAATTTTTTGGTTCCATGACAGGGAAGCTACCTCAGAAAAAGGATATCCACAATAATCACATGATCATCGTAGTAAGACTTTTTTTGTTTATTTATGGCAGATTTTAAGCACAGAAACAAACACAATCAAGTCATAGGAGTTTAGCCAAACAAAAAAAGTAACTAGAAAGAGGATTCTGGCATGATGGTACCACGCAATTACTAAAGAATTACTGAAATAAGTATGTCTAAGTCAATCCCATCTTGCAAACATAAGAATTAGAGAATAAAGATCCAAAATGCTTGTAAACTCAGCCTGTGCTAATTGCAAGAAAAAGTTTCTGCTTAACTTTTCACTGAAAATTCATCATGAAAATAATATTTAATCATTGTTCTCATAACTATTTTTTCTTGCTAGAGCTGTATGAAAAAGTAATGCATATTTTATGTTTACTGTCTCAAGATTTCATTCATCCCAACTCACATGAAAGATACAGAAAAGATATCGACATGGAAAAAGGTTCAAAACAGTCCTCACACAAGTTCTGCATGATAAGAAGGTTATATTTTTCTCATGGTCGAGCAAGAATAAGAGAGCACCAAAACAAGGAAAAGCAGATGGGCCCCTCCTCCAACCTTTCTGAAATGCAAAGTTTGCTTTCCACCAAGTCCCTTCCATGGATAAAATCAACCAACGGATAAACCAACCAATGACATTCAAATTCGAGGGACTGTGGTTCATCTTACTCACTTTCAGGTGTATCAGTTCGAAGCATCTATTAAGCAAAATGGTTGCATCCTTATTTAACTTCGAGTTGGCATGCATATAGGTACATAATAACCTCATTTTTCTAGCTCCAAGCAGCAGCACAAAATTGAAATGTCTATAATAAAATTCACTGATGCTGCGCCATTTGAAAATGCCTATGGACTGAAATTCCATTTTTTTACGGACATATATTGGGAGCATCAGAGACTAGTAATCCTACCCAGTTGCAGCAAAAATCCCAGCGCAATCATTGATTCCCAGCCAAACATAGTAATGCTGTCAATCAATGTAAAACATGAGAAAAGTACTGCAATATCAGAGAAATCACAAACCACTCACATCATAAGTTAACCAACCAATGGACAGGGCATCAACTGCAACCTCTGAGTTGTTTAAATACCCAGACACTATGATGAGTACTCTGTAATAGAAATTCTCCAACCTGAAAACAAGAACTACAAACTATAATTAGAGACTCTGTCAAATGTCGGTGGCTTACATTTTGTGGTGCTACTAGACTTTTGCTGTGTTCTGATGTTTACTAAGCTGCAACTTTGTAAATTGTCATGCTTGACTTAAGTATCAATTACATACGTAGCCAAGTACTCTATGCTTAGAGAGAGAGTTCAGTATATTCCAAGTTTATACAAAGCTGTAATGAATGTCACAGAAGAGAGAGAGAGAGAGAGAGAGAGAGAGAGAGAGAGAGAGAGAGAGAGAGAGAGTACAAGAGCAGACTCCTGAAGCAATGGAGAGCTTCAAAAACTCCCCCAGCCCATTGAGGGCTTGAGTTGAAAATCCAGTCCATGTAAGAGGGCAACCACCACAAACAGTGTAACCAAACATACCAAGGACTGTAACCCACCAGGAGAAACCGATAGTTAAAGCCGTTCCAATTAGCCCAACTCTCAATTTGTAAACAAACAGCCAACTAACAAGTATGGAGTGCAAGAGATCCACCCACCACACAATAACTGCAGTCTTAAGTTGGCTCTGCAAGAACCTCTGCAACGTGAACTGGAATGGGAAGCACAAGTGGAATGGAATTAACCAAATAGCAACCAAACCCATCTGCTCAGCCACTACGCTGGACTGACCAATGAGCTTCAGAATCGGAGTAGCCAGAACAAAAGAGGTAGCAATAAAATTGAGCAAGTGAATAGAACTATCCAGGAACGTTGCAGGTATATGCCTAGCATCCAGTATTGTTTGACTCCATAGGCTTGACCGCATAAGGTCTCCAGAGCACTAGCCATGCCTAGCTAGACAAGCAACCCAAAAGTTTGAATTAGGAACAATCTGAACATTCCTCTCTATGCATCAAACTTGAGAGTGTGAGTACTGCTATTGAAGACACTTCTCCTTTACAATTCCACTGTTTACTCCATTTGTAGCAGCAGTAATCTGAATTTCGATTGCTATTCCAAATTGTTGAAATTTATCAATCCAATTAGAATGCTAACATCAAGGAACTAGGATTCTAACGTGCATAGAAACTTCCATGGCATGATGACGTCATAACCAAAGCCAAAGCCTCATCACTGCTGCTGCCACTACTACCCAAACCATACAACTCCCATTTTCATCACCACCACTTCACCGACTCTAGCAACATTGGTGTCACCTCGCCACCACCTTAGGATATCACCATTTCCTCCCCCTCATCTGACCACCTCCACCAACCAAATTAGTTTGCCACACTTCAAAAAACAGTATCACCACTATCCATAAGTTTTCTTATTTGGCACCCACTTAACAAGCTAACTAGGCCATAGCACACAATAGTTGATGTAATTATGCAAATCTATAAATTCCTGAACTTTAGAAAGGAAAAAGAAAGCAATTTCAATTTGATTCAAACCCCATTCATCCAACCCGACTCTAATAACTACAACGAAAATGCAGATGGACAGAGCGATGTACACACGCTTTCAACTTCTACAAACGAATCCTTATTTCATCTGTCACCACTTATTCTGCAACCGAAGAAAAATGGGTGAAGAAGAAAAGTGAAAGTGCACAAACCAAGAACCCGAAGCTAATGGAAAATAATGACGGCGGTGGCAATGGAGATGGCTGCGAGATCGATGTCCCCAAGATGGCCAGCGAAGGCTTGAGTGACGACGGTTATGGAGTACAGGGCCACTCGACTGAAGATGGAAGGCCCGCGACCCGCCATAGCTGTTTTGACTCCGACAACGTTCGGCTGATCAAACCCTCCGAACTGAATCATCCTCTCTCTCTGCTGGCGTTCGTCGTCATTATGGGATGGAGATGCTAACAATGGGTTCTGCTCTTCTTTTCAGTCGTGCCATGGGTACCGCAGCTCCAACCATGGCGGACTGGAGTATGAGCGCCGATTGAGCACAAAAATCACAAAATAATGCGGCCACTAAGAAAAGGAGAAAGCTATCATATCACAAGAATCACGCGAGAAACTCAGATAGAACCATAGTGAAAGATTAAATAGTACACGCATCCATTCATTTCATGAAAAATAAATCATTTAGTCACACAAATGATCATCCTATATATATATATATATATATATCATGTCATTCACTTTTCACAAAATAAACGAAATATAAGTTACTTTAAAGAATAATCATTAGGATTCTAAGACATGAATGAGACTAAAGTGACAGAATATATTCATTACTATTATTAATGGTGTCGGGTATCATCTTCTCTAACATTTATACGAAAATCTCGTTATAAGTAGATTTCTCAAATCCATGTCATCAATTAGACGATTCTTCTAACAAATAAAAAATTAAAAAATTAATTGATCTCAATAAATTGTGCGACGCTAAAAAAAAAAGGAGAATTGACGGTAAAGATCAAATCTCCACATTGACTCTTTTGAAAAAATGTATTTGGTTTGAGGATTGACTGCCCATGTTCTCATCCATTGACTTGTCAAATTGAAAGGGGAACTCTCTATCAGGTCAACAGTGACTTTAAGGCTGCGTATGGTAACGATTCTGATCCCAAAAATTGATTCTGATTAAAATGACTTTTTTTTATTCTGTTCCTGGATGAATTTTGGAGAACGAGAAACGCGTTTGATAACTGCACAAAATTTATATTTCAAAAAACTATTTCTTTTCTAATTTTTTCATTTAAATCAAATAACTATATAGTTACTTTGTAAAATTTCATCCTAAATGAAGGCTAATTTTCAATGCACACAAAAGTAATTAAAATACTTATTTTTTTAGCATGCCATAAATGAAACACAAATTTTAATATATGATGTTGAAGTTCGATTGAAGCATGGGACACGTTCTAGATTAAGGACTCATTTTTTTTTTAAATGTTGCATTGTCCAAATACATACAAAACACAACAACCAAATAACAAATTATCCACTGTGAAAAAAAAGACCAAATTGTCCTCCTTATATGAAGTACGAGTCCTTCACTATCATTTTGCAACTTCTGTCATAAATCCAAGTGGGTGTTTGGCTCTAGCTCTACGTGTAGATGACCACATTTTGCGACACACGGATAGAGTATATATGTTATCATCTGCATGTTGGATGCTCTCATCTTTGCCCAACATTTTTTGTAGAAGAGTGAAATTAGGAAATCTAGGAAATTTAGGCCCCAATTTATGAAAATGAGGTCAAACTAGCATAATCTAACCTTTTTCTATTTTTAGGAAAATTTCTAAATTTTTGTGATTTTAAAAAATTTTCCAATTTTTTTAAAAAATTTTATTTTATTTTATTTTATTTTTATTTTTATTAGGTTGAGAGAAAAGTGATGAGAAAAATGAAAGGGAAAAGTGAAAGATGTGAGATTTCATTATGTTTTATGATTGTCAAAAGTGATTCTTTTTTCAGAATCAACTTTTTTTTTGTTCTGGATTTTGCTTTAAAACTGATTCTGATTCTCTAAAACTGATTCTGGGAACAGAATCAGAATCAGAATTATTTGGGTTACTAAACATGATTCTCATTCTTTACTGTCCCAGGGAACAGAATCAGAGAATGAAAAGGTTACCATACGTAAACGTCTCAGCCGTGAGCCGCCCCCTTCCACATGGGCTTTGCTGGTTTCTGTGATGGGGCTAATTCGAGTCCACTGGGCCAATGTAGTGTCTTCGGTATTTGGGCCTCGTGGCCACTTTGTGTCCAATTGGTTGTGACTGTGGGCTGTGAGTCCATGGTTTTTACCTAAGCCTCACTTTCGGTGCTTAATCTGCATGCCGCTGGTGTTAAGGAAGAGAGTACTGAGATAAGGAGAAGCTTCATAGCGACAGGGGGCAGAAGGAACTGAATGGTACGCGAAAAGGCAGATGGCGACCTTTCTTTGTGTGTCCCAAAAAATAAGTAGCACGGGACTCTTAAATTTGTCTTGTAGTGCAAACTTTTCAAGATCAAACTTGGAGTCGGACATGATTATGAAGAACCACCGCCCAAGAGAAGAAACAATCTAAGTCGGTTAGGCCCTTAGGGGCACACGAGGTTTGCAAAAGAAAAAATCAAAATCTTCCGATGGAACAGATTTATATTAATAAAGCTGAAACTCGAGACATTAATTTAACATCATCGAATGAAAAACTGAACAACTTGTAGCCTTCAATCCCACGAATAACATACTGAAATTTAACCTAATTTCGTCAACATTTGGCCTTCAAATCGGGAATGCAACCCCGCGCCTCTTTTTACTTCTCCTCCTCTCTCGGTTCTCTTCTCTCCTATTTTCACTCAATGAACGGTCCACTCACTCTTTCTTTTTCTACTTTGTCTTTTTATCTTTTTCTTTTGAATGTCGGCTAGGCCTCACAAAAGGGCGGACCCGGCCAACAAAACCAACTATGAAACAGTTTTGATGAGCCTCCTGCACCATCATTCTATATGACTAGAAAACTTCATTTCGGTTAATTAAAATTGAGTTTATTAATTAAATAATGAATGTCATAAATTATGTATAAATCGGAGTTTATTAACCTAAGCGAGCAGGCTAACCCTATATCATGATATAGGAGCTGCACCACGTGATTCACACCAAAAGATTCAACGTTAACAAATCTGTTTATAATCAAGTGACAACTTTGAAATCATTTATCTTACTATTCTTGACCACAGTGTTTGGAGAAATGGGTTTCTAACACTAATGCTAGCTACCAAATCTTTCATGAGTATTTACGTCCAAGCGTCACCCTTTCAATAGAATATTCAATTCAAGTCATCAGTCAATATCCATTTGTACAGAAATCGAGTCTATCCCTGCTACAACAACACCAACAAGTACAAACTCTTGGTACCCCTAAGAAGCTTAGGTATTTTCTATCTTGTGCTAGAAAAGATTATGCTCAATATAGCGCATCTAGAATCCATACTTTAGAGGATGTGAAGTAAGAACTTTGTTTCACAAGCCATCATGTCGAAGGTCATTTCCATGGAAATTGGGTTTCTTGTTCACATCAATTAATGTTGCCAATTCAAAATTCCATTCCATAATCTCTCTCTCTCTCCCATAGGTAAAATTGACAACACATAAACACAACGACCTAATACCTAAAAAAACTCCAACTTTAACATTTGTGACAATTATATCCAAATTTTTTTAGTCTCATGAAAAACTCAACTTCTACTTTTATCCTAATTCTACTAGTCTAATATAAATAAATAAAAAACCTCAACTTTAGCATATGTCCCAATTATATTCGAAACTATTTTTGTCTCATAAAAAACGCCTAATTTTTACTTTATTCAAATTTTACCATCACTAGCTTCCATCCACAATTATTGTTAGTTAATCCTGCGTGACTCGAATTTTCTCGCTGAATTTATCAATAAATTTCAAAATTTAGAAATAGTAGGTTTTATGGATGACAAGATTTTCGATCGTTATTCTAAATATCTCCATGTATAGCTGTTCTTTGGGTATTGAGTATCAAAGAGAATACAAAAAATACTATTTTGAGTGAGCTTGTATCTCTTGGCAATATGTCCCCCACATATTGCCAAGAGATACAAGCTCACTCAAAATAGTATTTTTTGTATTCTCTTTGATACTCAATACCCCAAAGAACAGCTATACAGGAGATATTTAGATAACGATCGAAAATCTTGTCATCCATAAAACCTACTATTTCTAAATTTTGAAAATTTATTGATAAATTCAGCGAGAAAATTCGAGTCACGCAGGATTAACTAACAATAATTGTGGATGGAAGCTAGTGATGGTAAAATTTGAATAAAGTAAAAATTAGGCGTTTTTTATGAGACAAAAATAGTTTCGAATATAATTGGGACATATGCTAAAGTTGAGGTTTTTTATTTATTTATATTAGACTGTAGAATTAGGATAAAAGTAGAAGTAGGAGTTTTTCATGAGACTAAAAAAATTTGGATATAATTGTCACAAATGTTAAAGTTGGAGTTTTTTAGGTATTAGGTCGTTGTGTTTATGTGTTGTCAATTTTACCTATGGGAGAGAGAGAGATTATGGAATGGAAGTTTGAATTGGCAACATTAATTGATGTGAACAAGAAACCCAATTTCCATGGAAATGACCTTCGACATGATGGCTTGTGAAACAAAGTTCTTACTTCACATCCTCTAAAGTATGGATTCTAGATGCGCTATATTGAGCATAATCTTTTCCTAGCACAAGATAGAAAATACCTAAGCTTCTTAGGGGTACCAAGAGTTTGTACTTGTTGGTGTTGTTGTAGCAGGGATAGACTCGATTTCTGTACAAATGGATATTGACTGATGACTTGAATTGAATATTCTATTGAAAGGGTGACGCTTGGACGTAAATACTCATGAAAGATTTGGTAGCTAGCATTAGTGTTAGAAACCCGATTTCTCCAAACACTGTGGTCAAGAATAGTAAGATAAATGATTTCAAAGTTGTCACTTGATTATAAACAGATTTGTTAACGTTGAATCTTTTGGTGTGAATCACGTGGTGCAGCTCCTATATCATGATATAGGGTTAGCCTGCTCGCTTAGGTTAATAAACTCCGATTATACATAATTTATGACATTCATTATTTAATTAATAAACTCAATTTTAATTAACCGAAATGAAGTTTCTAGTCATATAGAATGATGGTGCAGGAGGCTCATCAAAACTGTTTCATAGTTGGTTTTGTTGGCCGGGTCCGCCCCTTTTGTGAGGCCTAGCCGACATTCAAAAGAAAAAGATAAAAAAGACAAAGTAGAAAAAGAAAGAGTGAGTGGACCGTTCATTGAGTGAAAAATAGGAGAGAAGAGAACCGAGAGAGGAGGAGAAGTAAAAAGAGGCGCGGGGTTGCATTCCCGATTTGAAGGCCAAATGTTGACGAAATTAGGTTAAATTTCAGTATGTTATTCGTGGGATTGAAGGCACAAGTTGTTCAGTTTTTCATTCGATGATGTTAAATTAATGTCTCGAGTTCAGCTTTATTAATTATAGAATCTGTTCCATCGGAAGATTTTGATTTTTCTTTTTGCAAACCTCGTGTGCCCCTAAGGGCCTAACCGACTTAGATTTGTTTCTTCTCTTGGGCGGTGGTTCTTCATAATCATGTCCGACTCAAGTTTGATCTTGAAAAGTTTTGCACTACAAGACAAATTTAAGAGTCCCGTGCGTACTTATTTTTGGGACACACAAAGAAAGGTCGCCATCTGCCTTTTCGGCGTACCATTCAGTTCCTTTCTGCCCCCTGTCGCTATGAGCTTCTCCTTATCTCAAGTACTCTCTTCCTTAACACCAGCGCATGCAGATTAAGCACCGAAAGTGAGGCTTAGGTAAAAACCATGGACTCACAGCCCACAGTCACAACCAATTGGACACAAAGTGGCCACGAGGCCCAAATACCGAAGACACTACATTGGCCCAGTGGACTCGAATTAGCCCCATCACAGAAACCAGCAAAGCCCATGTGGAAGGGGGCGGCTCACCGGCTGAGACGTTTACGTATGGTAACCATTTTCATTCTCTGATTCTGTTCCCTGGGACAGTAAAGAATGAGAATCATGTTTAGTAACCCAAATAATTCTGATTCTGATTCTGTTCCCAGAATCAGTTTTAGAGAATCAGAATCAGTTTTAAAGCAAAATCCAGAACAAAAAAAAAGTTGATTCTGAAAAAAGAATCACTTTTGACAATCATAAAACATAATGAAATCTCACATCTTTCACTTTTCCCTTTCATTTTTCTCATCACTTTTCTCTCAACCTAATAAAAATAAAAATAAAATAAAAATAAAATAAAATTTTTTTAAAAAAATTGGAAAATTTTTAAAAATCACAAAAAATTTAGAAATTTCCTAAAAAGAAAAAGGTTAGATTATGCTAGTTTGACCTCATTTTCATAAATTGGGGCCTAAATTTCCTAGATTTCCTAAATTTCACTCTTCTACAAAAAATGTTGCAAAGATGAGAGCATCCAACATGCAGATGATAACATATATACTCGTATCCGTGTGTCGCAAAATGTGGTCATCTACACGTAGAGCTAGAGCCAAACACCCACTTGGATTTATGACAGAAGTTGCAAAATGATAGTGAAGGACTCGTACTTCATATGAAGGAGGACAATTTGGTCTTTTTTTTTTCAGTGGATAATTTGTTATTTGGTTGTTGTGTTTGTATGTATTTGGACAATGCAACATTTAAAGAAAAAATGAGTCCTTAATCTAGAAACGTGTCCCATGCTTCAATCGAACTTCAAACATCATATATTAAAATTTGTGTTTCATTTATGGCATGCTAAAAAAATAAATGTATTTTAAATTACTTTTGTGTGCATTGAAAATTAGCCTTCATTTAGGATGAAATTTTACAAAGTAACTATATAGTTATTTGATTTAAATGAAAAAATTAGAAAAGAAATAGAAATATAAATATAAATTTTGTGCAGTTATCAAACGCGTTTCTGGTTCTCCAAAATTCATCCAGGAACAGAATAAAAAAAAGTCATTTTAATCAGAATCAATTTTTGGGATCAGAATCGTTACCATACGCAGCCTTAAAGTCAACTGTTGACCTGATAGAGAGTTCCCCTTTCAATTTGACAAGTCAATGGATGAGAACATGGGCAGTCAATCCTCAAACCAAATACATTTTTTCAAAAGAGTCAATGTGGAGATTTGATCTTTACAGTCAATTCTCCTTTTTTTTTTTAGCGTCGCACAATTTATGAGATCAACTAATTTTTTAAATTTTTTATTTTGTTAGAACAATCGTCTAATTGATGACATGGATTTGAGAAATCTACTAATACGAGATTTTCGTATAAATGTTAGAAAAGATGATACCCGACACCATTAATAATAGTAATGAATATATTCTGTCACTTTAGTCTCATTCATGTCTTAGAAATCCTAATGATTATTCTTTAAAGTAACTTATATTTCGTTTATTTTGTGAAAAGTGAATGACATGATATATATATATATTTAAGGTGATCATTTGTGTGACTAAATGATTTATTTTTCATGAAATGAATGGATGCGTGTACTATTTAATCTTTCACTATGGTTCTATCTGAGTTTCTCGCGTGATTCTTGTGATATGATAGCTTTCTCCTTTTCTTAGTGGCCGCATTATTTTGTGATTTTTGTGCTCAATCGGCGCTCATACTCCAGTCCGCCATGGTTGGAGCTGCGGTACCCATGGGCATGACTGAAAGAGAAGAGCAGAACCCATTGTTAGCATCTCCATCCCATAATGACGACGAACGCCAGCAAGAGAGAGAGGATGATTCAGTTCGGGAGGGTTTGATCAGCCGAACGTTGTCGGAGTCAAAACAGCTATGGCGGGTCGGGGGCCTTCCATCTTCAGTCGAGTGGCCCTGTACTCCATAACCGTCGTCACTCAAGCCTTCGCTGGCCATCTTGGGGACATCGATCTCGCAGCCATCTCCATTGCCACCGCCGTCATTATTTCCATTAGCTTCGGGTCCTTGGTTTGTGCACTTTCACTTTTCTTCTTCACCAATTTTTCTTCGTTGCAGAATAAGTGGTGACAGATGAAATAAGGAGTTCGGTTTGTAGAAGTTGAAAGCGTGTGTACATCGCTCTGTCCATCTGCATTTTCGTTGTAGTTATTAGAGTCGGGTTTGGATGAATGGGGTTTGAATCAAATTGAAATTGCTTTCTTTATTCCTTTCTAAAGTTCAGGAATTTATAGATTTGCATAATTACATCAACTATTGTGTGCTATGGGCCTAGTTAGCTTGTTAAAGTGGGTGCCAAATAAGAAAACTTATGGATAGTGGTGATACTGTTTGTTGGAAGTGGTGGCAAAACTAATTTGGTTGGTGGAGGTGGTCAGATGAGGGGGAGGAAATGGTGATATCCTGAAGGTGGTGGCGGAGGTGACACCAATGGTGCTAGAGTCGGTGAAGTGGTGGTGATGAAAATGGGAGTTGTATGGTTGTGGGTAGTAGTGGCAGCAGCAGTGATGAGGCTTTGGCTTTGGTTATGACGGTCATCATGCCATGGAAGTTTCTATTGCACGTTAGAATCCTAGTTCCTTGATGTTAGCATTCTAATTGGATGATAAATTTCAACAATTTGGAATAGCAATCGAAATTCAGATTACTGCTGCTACAAATGGAGTAAACAGTGGAATTGTAAGGAGAAGTGTCTTCAATAGCAGTACTCACTCTCAAGTTTGATGCATAGAGAGGAATGTTCAGATTGTTCCTAATTCAAACTTTTGGGTTGCTTGTCTAACTAGGCATGGCTAGTGCTCTGGAGACCTTATGCGGTCAAGCCTATGGAGTCAAACAATACTGGATGCTAGGCATATACCTGCAACGTTCCTGGATAGTTCTATTCACTGCTCAATTATATTGCTACCTCTTTTTGTTCTGGCTACTCCGATTCTGAAGCTCATTGGTCAGTCCAGCGTAGTGGCTGAGCAGATGGGTTGGTTGCTATTTGGTTAATTCCATTCCACTTGTGCTTCCCATTCCAGTTCACGTTGCAGAGGTTCTTGCAGAGCCAACTTAACACTGCAGTTATTGTGTGGGTATCTCTTGCACTCCATACGCATGGTTAGTTGGCTGTTTGTTTACAAATTGAGAGTTGGGTTAATTGGAACGGCTTTTAACTATCGGTTTCTCCTGGTGGGTTACAGTCCTGGTATGTTTGGTTACACTGTTTGTGGTGGTTGCCCTCTTACAATGGACTGGATTTTCAACTCAAGCCCTCAATGGGCTGGGGGAGTTTTGAAGCTCTCCATTGCTTCAGGAGTCATGCTCTTGTACTCACTCTCTCTCTCGCTCTCTCTCTCTCTCTCTCTCTCTCTCTCTCTTCTGTGACATTCATTACAGCTTTGTATAAACTTGGAATATACTGAACTCTCTCTCTAAGCACAGAGTACTTGGCTATGTATATAATTGATGCTTAAGTCAGAAGCATGACAATTTACAAAGTTGCAGCTTCGTAACATCAGAACACAGCAAAAGTCTAGTAGCACAGCACAAAATGTAAGCCACCGACATTTGACAGAGTCTCTAATTATAGTTGTAGTTCTTGTTTTCAGGTTGGAGAATTTCTATTACAGAGTACTCATCATAGTGTCTGGTATTTAAACAACTCAGAGGTTGCAGTTGATGCCCTGTCCATTTGGTTGGTTAACTTATGATGTGAGTGGTTTGCGATTTCTCTGATATTGCAGTACTTTTCTCATGTTTTACATTGATTGACAGCATTACTATGTTTGCTGGGAATCAATGATTGCGCTGGATTTTTGGCTGCAAGGGTAGGATTTACTAGTCTCTCATGCTTCCCCAATATATGTCCGTAAAAAAATGGAATTTCAGTCCATAGGCATTTTCAAATGGCGCAGCATCAGTGATTTTATTATAGACATTTCAATTTTGTGCTGCTGCTTGGAGCTAGAAAAATGAGGTATTATGTACCCTATAGCATGCCAACTCGAAGTTAAATAAGGATGCAAACCATTTTGGTTAATAGATGCTTCAAACTGATACACCTGAAAGTGAGTAACATGAACTACAGTCCCTCGAATTTGAATGTCATTGGTTGGTTTATCTGTTGGTGATTTTATCCATGGAAGGGACTTGGTGGAAAGCAAACTTTGCATTTCAGAAAGGTTGAGGAGGGGCCCATCTGCTTTTCCTTGTCTGGTGCTCTCTTATCTTGCTCGACCATGAGAAAAATATAACCTTCTCATCATGCAGAACTTGTGTGATGGACTGTTGAACCTTTTTCCATGTCGATATCTTTTCTGTATCTTTCATGTGAGTTGGGATGAATGAAATTCTCTTGAGACAGTAACATAAATATGCATTACTTTTCATACAGCTTAGCAAGAAAAATAAGTTACGAGAACAATGAGTAAAAATTATTTTCATGATGAATTTTCAGTGAAAAGTTAAGCAGAAACTTTTTCTTGCAATTAGCACAGGCTGAGTTTACAAGCATTTTGGATCTTAGTCTCTAATTCTTATGTTTGCAAGATGGGATTGACCTTAGACATACTATTCAGTAATTCTTTAGTAATTGCATGGTACCATCATGCCAGAATCCTCTTTCTAGTACTTTTTGTGTTGGCTAAACTCCTAGTGACTTGATTGTGTTTGTTTCTGTGCTTAAAATCTGCCATAATAAACAAAAAAAGTCCTTACGATGCTCATGTGATATTGTGGATATCCTTTTCTGAGGCAGCTTCCCTGTCATGGAACAAAAAAATTGCAATT
>JAGVVM010003012.1:0-12051 GCA_019149425.1 Psidium friedrichsthalianum
AAATACTCATGGTTCCAAAAGAAACGATACACTCATGACATTATCTACCCTGAGATGACTAACCGAAGGGGAAAGGCTATTAAGTAAATTTATCCCAATCAGCCGGCCCGTCTTACTGTTCTGAGACTGAGACAGATCGTATTTTAAATGACCAATGACCACAAAATAGAACTCCGCACTCGACAATCGAACATATGTAAGATAACAACATGAAGAAATGAATATCAGTATTTCATAAAACGTCGCCTGAAGGGTAGACCAACTGTGCAAGCGTCGAGAAGACAAGACGTAATAGGAAATTATCCAAGAAATGCCCTGGTACAAATGCTCAGTCCTTAGAATCAGACATAAATTAGGATTATTTTGTAGATAACGAATACGATAGCGCAACGTGAAACCGAAATCCAGTCCGAAAAATTCGTTCCGCATCAAAGGAAGACCCGATCTGTGCATATTGCACGACAAATGAGGCAAGTCCAATCAAACGTCCCACAATCAAGTGTCACATCAATCCATCAATCAAATCAATCCCATCATGGCGCAAGTTCAAAGGAAAATCCATCAATCAAGTCAAAGTACACATCAAATCCATCTTTCATGTCACATAAACCTTACCTACTTCACTACACATTGTAATTGGATTTTATAAAGTCTTATAAATCTCTCTCTCTCTTCCCTCTCCTCCATTCGGCCGAGACACCATCATCTCCCTCTCCATTCTTCTTCTTCTTCCTCTTGTTCTTTCCTTCGGCCGCCCGTGAAACCGCCCGTCGGCCGCCCTTGCCGTCGCCTCACCGCCACCGTCAACCCCCTCACACCTTGGTAAGCCTCCTCAACCCTCTTCTCATTATCCCCAAGACCTTAGAGGTCCCCTTGAAGCCCGACCAGACCGTAATCTCTCTCTCTCTTCTCTCTCGGTTTCGCTCCCGTCGTCCGCCCGAGAAGAACGCCGGCTGTCCACTCTCTTTTCCGCGCTGCACCGCCTCCACCAGCCACGTACCCACCTTGGTAAGCCTCTTGACTACCCTCCCTCTCGTTTCCATGACCGTATGACCCCGTTCATGACCGAACCAGCCCCGACTCCTCTTGTAGGCCGTGAGCTTCATTCGGCCACCGGAGCCCCAGCCGCTTCCACCGTGATTCCAACCTAAATAGGTAAGCTTACCCCTAATCGCGGCCTAGGCATGTGGTTTACGCATGTGGTAGGATGTGTTAGTGGCAAATGAAGATGTTTGTATAGGTAATGGTGGATTATGGTTAAAAGTCATTAGACTAATTTGATAATTTAGCCGTTGGGCCTCGTGTATGGGCTGGTACTATTCGAAATGGGCCATGGAATGCTTCATATGGGCTGAATGATAGATTTAGGCGTGTGGTATAATGGGCCAAAGCAAGCAAATGGGCCTAGGGGTTAATTTCCAAGCTAATTGGGCCAAATTTGAACTTGTGGGCTTAGGTTTTGGTAGTGGGCCTCAATGGGCGAAAATTCAATGGAATTGGGCCTTATCTAAAGTCTTGAACATATGATTTTAGGGCCCAATGGTGTACGTGGGCCTAGAGACTTGAATTGGGCCCAAATATGCTATAATGGGCCTTATAAGCTTACTTTAAAATATGGGCTTGGGCCCTACCCGAAATTGACATAAATAATGGGCCTTAAATTATTTAATTATTCATAATAAACTATGGGCTTGTGAATAGTAATGGGCCTAACTTACCTAAATGGGCCTAACTTACCTAAACTAACTTACTGGACCTAACCTACCTTGATGGGCTTACTTATCTTGATGGGCCAGTTTTAAGAATGAGAGCTATAGGGCCATAATTACGTGGGGTAACCGAGGTGAATCCAGCTAATCGTGAAATTGCGAGTTGGGTACAGGGTTGCAAGGTTGCATGTAGCACGCTCTGATAGATACGGGTTGTTTGACAAATGTCGAATTGCATATTATCTGGCTTGTGAGATCTCTGAAATTGCCTGCTCTATGATTGACGCGCTATGAATGTGTTTAAGCATCATGTACTGTGAGCATGGCATGAGTCACCGGGAGGGGTGACATGTGGGATGAGCCCTGAGGCGTTGTTACGCGGGAAATGGAGGGATAAGGGAGGCCAACGTAAGGCGTACCACACGCAGTTGAGGCAATGCCGAGTGGCACAGTGGGATGGGCCCTGATGGAAATGGAGGATAAGTGGGCAGGATCCATTGGGGTCATTGAGACAATTGGAATCATGCATCTGTCTTTGCATTTTGTGCACTGCTGTTGTCTGTCGAGTGCCCGCTTACATTTTATGATATGCATGATGTGTATCCATCTATATATATATATATGCGTGGTCTGGCTGTTCCTGCTCTAGAGTTTGGTTCCTGTAACGAGTGAGAGCACACGAAGTAGATGACCCGAAACCTTAGTCCGTTGGACAGGACCGACCCCACTTGTATACCCTATCCTACGCTAGGATTAGTGGTGAGCTTGCTGAGTCCTCGACTCACTGGCGGTGGTTGCCTTGTTTACAGATCCAGGACGCCAGTGATGGCCGAGCCCCCTATACTTTTTGGACTGCCCGTTCAGATAGAGACCGAGATCACCCAGCACGTGGATGAGGACGCTGTCCTCTGGGAGCGACGACTGACTACCATCTGGGTAGATCAGGGTAACCCTCATTTTGTACCCCATAGGTTCGAGGCATGGATGAGAGAGGGTATGTTTGGCTTTGAGGGACCCCTCCGTGATGCCCCCGTACCCATGGAGGATGACCCGGGACTCCTTCACTCCGATGCTTATGGAGGAGAGGTGGTGGATCCTGACCCGATGGTAGAGCCTGCCGTCGCCAGGTCGCATGGAGGTCGATGGCCACGAGGCGGGCGAGGATATGGAGACAGACCCAGAGGAGGAGAACGACCCTTGGGCAGACTACGACCCTGAGGAGGAGCCGCAGGAGTGACCGCATCCGACGTCGAGTCTAGGTCGTCAGAGCGTAGGGTTTTTAGACCATAATGTATGATTCGTTTTTGGGGTCTGTACCTAACGCTTGGTTATATATATATATGAAATGATGTTCTTGTATGTGTGTTCTTGTACGTACGTACTACCCCATTCCCATATGTATGCTTGTATGTATAGAAGGCACGCTTCCGCAGGTTACAGGTTATGTCGATTAGCTTAGCGTCATCTGGCCGCGATGAGCTTCCTGGGCCGTCGCGTGAGCGTAGGCCAGACGCACGCAGATGTGTTTGCATGAGCCGAGGGATGTCGCGAGCTCCCAGGGTTCGGGGCGTGACATCAGGTCTACTGGTTGACAGAGGCAAAATAACCACGGTAACTAATAATTTCCCTCCTCTCCAAAAATGGTCTCTCTCTGAGGCTGCCTTTTTTTGATGAAAACTCCCCTCTTTTTTCTAGGTGGAGCCTCCTCTTCTTGGACAACCATCATGGAGAGAAAGAAGTCTTCTCCCCTAACGAGTGTCTCCTTTTTTTTTCTTATGATGGCCATCTTCTTTTTTTGGATGGTCTTGTCTGTCACCTTCTTTTGCTCCACCGAAAGTCCCCATTAAAGGTTGTCCCCCACTTTTGATTTTTTATCTTGATATGGCAGGCAAGATGACTAGCTTCAATGCTCTGTCACTTGGAAGAGCTTGACCAACTCAAGTCATGAAAGTTGCAAGACAACTACTTGGATTGCCTTTAAAATATTCTGGGCATGTGACCATCTAACGCAAGGGAAGGTAGAGCTTTCTTGTGATTAGCTCTGTGACCACCTAGAGCTTGGTAAGAGTGAAATGTCTTGTTGCAAGTAGTACATTGGAATCTGTTTCTCTTGACCTGTCTATTTTGGAAAATTCTTTTGCCAATATCGTGTATGTATGCAAGCTAATCACGTAATTTTTGGATTCTTTGATGTGGAGAAATTCCATGCAGAAATCTATATTTCCTTGCTTCAGCAAGCCATCGATTAATACTGTCTAAACCATCTCATCTACATTCAACTCGTTCTCAAGCGTCGTCTCGAATAATGCTTTTGCCTCACCAAAGCGACCGACCCTGCATAGAGTAGAGATGAGCAACTTAAATATCAATAGGCCACAGTCAAAACCTCTAACTGCCATCAAATCAAAGATCTTGAAGGCAAGATTAGCTTGGGAATCTCTACAATGTGAAATTAACAAATACTGATAGGTCTCCTTGTTGGGATACCAACCCTACTGCTTCATGTCTTCCACCAACTGATCTACCTCTGCACATCTACGTTCCCTAAACAAGGCCTTTATCAACTCATTGTACATGTTGCTTGTGGACTCACATTTGATCTCAGACAAGTGATTTAAGAGAACAAACAAGTTGATAGTAGAGTAACTCTCATTGGAGACACAAGTGTAAGCAGCTTCCTCTTGGGTAACAGCCTTTTCTTCAATCCATTTTCTTTTTCGGTCCACTTTCCTTTGAGAACTCTCGTTGATCTTTTGATGATAGCCTCCATGTGATCTTCAATCACAGCTCCTCCCACTATCTTTTGTCAACTCCACTCATCATTGCGTCCACCCACATCTGTCTCCTTTGATGGAGCTCACAAGGGGGGACCCCTTGCCCCCACGAAGCTTTCCACTTGCTACCTCTTCTTTCCCTTTCCATCAGTGGCCGATAGCTCCTTGGATAACCCTAAGTTATGAAGGCCACATCACTCTTCAATGAAAGCCCCTTCAAACTTTGGCTGAGAAATATATGCTTGAAGCAAGACATTGGTCTTGGCATTAGGCTCCTCCAGACTTCCTTTCATAGGTTCGGGAACTCGACCCAAGAGCTTCTATAGCTCCCTCTTCTCATCCTATCCCACTGTCACATTTTTTAAATGCTTCATTCTGTGAGATCAACCAATACAACTCAATATCCCCCATTGTCCGCTTCAAGTGTTTAATGTACGTGGATATTGTCCCATGCGCCATGTAGCAGTAACTAGCTATGCTACCCAAGTTAGTAACCTGGAAGTATCCGCTTTTCCCATCATACGTAACCAAATTACTCCTATCCAGGATACTAGTAGCAGTATGAATCAAATCGGCCCTTCTCTCCTCTAGCGTAATGTCATTAGTGAGAACATCTCGTGCTAAACCATACAGTGTAGGATTCCTCAGCATATGAACATACAAGTATGTGTGGCCAATCCAGTTGCATGCTTCTTTAGAATTCTGAATAGTCCCAAAAACAATTTCGACATTCAACTGATCGGCCAGTTTGAAGGTAAACTGACTTTCTATAGCTAGTTGCTGATTTATTAGAGATAGATAGTACTGTAGTTCACTATGGCCAGTGATGATTATTTCTTCGCCACAGGTGTTGTGTAGGGATCGTCTTGCTCGACCCAGCATATGCATAACATCCAGTAGACTCGATTCGGTCCATGTTCCCTTTTTTGGATTGTATGTCTTTGTTCCCTTAATGATCACAGTGTGTGCAGATAAGTTGGCACCCCACGCAAGACTTGCTGTTGAAACCAAAAACTGTAGATAACCCTAGCGAAGAGATCCTCAACAAGCTGCCTATCTGCCCTTATCATGCTAAGATGACATCGTAAGACAGGAGGCCCTTAAGATCATTGCTCTTGACAATGTTGTTGGCACTTGATTTTTAATCATCTTTTCTCTTCTAAAATTAATAGAAAATTCATAAAAATTCATAAAATTAAAAAATCAACTTTGGGGACCTTGGCCAAGCCTAGGGAACCAATTTTGACCAAAAATGATTTTTCATATTTTTTGCGTTTTTTAATATTTTTCAGAAATTAGGAAAATATTTGAAAGAAATTGCATTTGAGGCCACAAAAATACAAAAAAAATGGTCAATATTTTTCTTTTAATTTCCTTTTCATGTTGGCCATCACAAATTCAAAAAATACAATTCGGGGTCATATGTTCCTTCACGAGCATAATCTCGAATCGGCCCTAAAAAAAATCTAATTCAAGTCATTTTATTTTTGTTTTTCACTTTTAGGAGTTGTGACATTATCCTCTAATAATTTCAATTTTCATCTTGGCCCAATATACCCAAAATAACTCAATTTTATAAAAGGGGCTTAGTTGAATTTTGCATTAAAATCTCAAGAACTAGAGTGCAAATACCTAACACTTGAGGGATTATTTTATAAATAACCAAAAGAAGAGTTAGTGGAGAAATTAGAATGGAGAAGGGAAGATGGAGAAGAATAGATGGAGAAAATAAGATGAGAATAGAAAAGGGAAGATGGAGATGAAGAAGAGTTATTGGAGAAATTAGAATGGGAGATAGATATGGAAAAAGGAAGATGAAGATGAAGAAGAGTTCGTTGAGAAATTAGAATGGGAGATAGAGATGGAGAAGGAGAGATGAAGATGAAGAAAAGTTAGTGGAGAAATTAGAATGAGAGATAGAGTTACTAGAGAAATTAGAATGGGAGATAAATGAGTGGACTATAAAAGGAGGAAGAAGAGAGCTTGGAGAGAGGATATTTTGGGAGAGAGAAAATTTTGGATGTTTGAGAGGGTTTTGGGAGATTGAAGAAAAATTTGAGAAAAAAAATACCAAAAAAAGAGAGAGAATTTTGAAGATGGTGGGAGTTTAAAGCTAGGGGCTTATCATCACCAATTCCTTTATCGATCAACACAAATCAAGAGTTCATCCCCGTCGTTCGAGTCGCAAGCTTAATCCATAAGGTGATACGAAGCCCGAATTCGGCAATTAAATCTGTCAAATCAGGTAACGATCCTAGCCATTAAAATCTTCGAGAATTTCGTTACCCAAATGGATTGATTTAAATTTCAATTATGTCATGTCGTACTCGTATGTCTCCATATCCACATGTCGCATTCGTACTATAATTTTCTACATTTTTTTTGCTTAACAAATCCAAACCCCAGAATGGGAAGGTTGATCCACCTGTTGGAGATTCTGTATATATTGCCTTTACTTTCTGCAATTTAATTCTTGCACCATCAAATTCCAAAATGGGTAGGCCGAGCCAAAGTCGAATCTCTCGTTGGAGGTCCTTTATTTATCGCATTTAATTTTTGCAATTTAATTTTCGCACCACTAAACTCCAGAATGGATAGGCCGAGCCAAGGCCGAATATCTCGTTAGAGATTCTTTATTTACCGCATTTAATTTCTGCAATTTAATTTTCGCACCATTAAACCCCAGAATGGGTAGGCCAAGCCAAGGCCGAGTCTCTCGTTGGAGGTCCTTTATTTACCACATTTAATTTCTACAATTTAATTTTGGCACCATTAAACCCCACAATGGGAAGGCCGACCCACCCGTTGGAGGTTCTTTATTTACTGCCTTTACTTTCTGCAATTTAATTTTGCACCATTAAACCCTAGAATGAGAAGCATTAAAAATGCAAAAAAAAATGTCATTCATGTGCATTTCATATAGTATAGCTTATGCATACTTTGTCATGCCGTATACGTATTCGTATTGTCATTAATCCATGCATATTCATGCAAAAAAAAAATTCAAAAGAAAAATCCCAAAAATCATGAAACGAGCCATTTCGACTGGCCAATCCTATTTTGATGATTTTCCTTCCTGATCTTTTCAAAAATAACGATTTTTTCCCATAGATAAATTGTCTTGAAAAATTTCAGGAAATTCAGAAAAATCCCAAAAAATTAGGAAACAGGCTATTTCGACTGGCCAATCCTATTTTTGATGATTTATTCGTATATCGCTTCCTCATGTCTACATTCGCATGTTCATGATTGCGTGTCCACGTTCGCATGTAACGTATGTTCACGTTTGCATGTCATATTTGTATATTTATGCTCGCATGTTCATGATTGCATGTCCACGTTCACATGTATACATTCGCATGTTTATATTTGTTTATTCAGGTTTTGCTTATCCATGCACTATTACCGTCCATGCATTCCATCTGAAAAGTAAAAATACAAAAAGAGAACACCTCACTAGAGCCTTAGGAGTAAACCAAGCCTGAGTTGCCAAAATTAGGATACCATTGGAATTAAGGTACCGAAAGGGCATTAGTTTTAATTAACTAGTGTAACCAAGTCTCCGAACTCATAATCTCTGGTTCGTAGAAGTAATTTAGTTCTCCTGCTAATTTACTTAGGTTTTTAATCGACCTATCAAAAAATGATTAGTGGTGACTCCAAATTCTAAAATCATGTGATAAAAAAAATCAAAGTTGCGATTCGGTAGGGCTTAGGAGAGTTCATATTAGGTTAGTTAATCTAATTAACCTGATAATCCGTTAACTTGAAAATTTTTCAGCGATAGAAATTTTAGGTCGCGACAGCTTGGCGACTCCACTGGGGACTGGAATTTTTGAATTTTTGAAAAAAGAATGCACTAATTGGAGTACTTGAATTTTTTTTAAAATTTTAAAAGCCTTAGTGGACTTAGGCTAATGAAAATTTCATGGATATTTCGCTTTTGGCATCTTGCTTAGAACTCATTCTATAGGTGTTATATGTTTTTGCAGACATGGAGTTATAAGGGGTGGAGTTTGTTTGCTAACCCTTTGTTTTGCAGATTGGTATTGAAATTTTTTATTTAATTTTGTACATTCTGAAGCGTTGCTTGAATTTAACTGTTGTGCATGATTAATTGTTTAGCACTACATCACACACGTCCCATGGCCGGACTTGAGCCACTAGTTTTAGGATGGTATTGTGATTTGGTTCTAGCGTACGGCGTGAGATCACATTGAAAGTTAGTCCAGATTCAATCCCGAACCTCTTTTCAAAAATGAGTTTTAAAAGTTAGGCCTCAAGCTTGGTAAGATTACCAAAGCGGGGGTTATAATTTTTAACTCGAGCAGCCGAAGTGGAAAGGCTCAGCTAATCTTGATTATGTCGTGAGATCATGACTAATCTTGATTATGCGCTCGAGATTGTTGCCATGCCGTAAGTCTTTCGCTTCAATTTGTGAACCTTTAGGATAGTTAGAATAAGGTTAACCCACGAGTCATGTGCATGTCTATGTGATTGTTTATTTTCCTATCTCACAGTAAAGTATGCTTCTGAACTTTATCTTGTTTTATATTATTGTTTGGGTCGGTCCACGACACTTAGGATTGTGGCGCGTGATCTATAGACAATGGGACACATCGATATCCGTTTCGTGTACATTCCGAAGGCCGAGTTGAAGCGGATGTGGGGCTGTTTGAGCATTGATGCACGGACTTATGCCCTTAGCCGTATGGGTCATATGTTTCCACTTTTGGACATCGGATTACAGACTGAGTCCATGCAGGCGCTTGCACATTTCTGGTGCCCATATATCGTCTACTTATCATTCTAGATTAAGCACGAGAATTCACTCCGACTTGGAGATATGCCTTGCCATTGAAAACCTTTGAGTATTGATTTAATTCGCCCTTGTAGGGAATGGATTCCAATTGTCAATTTTGCTGAGTTATTGAAAATTAGCGAAAAAAAAATGATGAAAATTTAAAAGAAAACTGTCATATGTGCCCTTTCTCATTCCTCATGACCTTTTTTATGAGAAGCATTCAACCTTGCAAAGTGTAGGATCTATCGTTCTAGTTATTTTCTTCGGAACTTTGTACATCATTTTCCGCTCCCCCAAAAGAATTTAGTTAGTCCTCATCTGTAGCTTTGGATAGCTAGCAAGTTTGTAGTGGAATGAACTTTCTAATGCTATCCATATGCCGAGACTATTTATACCCCTGACTCGTTTTAAGCAAAACACAGGTGACAACAACAACACATTTCATAGCTTCCGATTGAACTTTGCAATGTGGTTTTTTGTCTCTCACATATATGCTAAGTTTGGATCAAGAATATTATTCCACAGGGTAGTACAAGAAATGGTAAAAACCCAATTGCAAAATTTCAAAAGTAGTTGACAAAAACAATAATTGCCTAGAATGTCTTATTCCGAGGGATTGATTTGGTTTAAAGATTCGAGTCCCAGTTTTCTATGGCGAGCTATATGGTTTTCAAGTCTCGAGGCTCGTTGTGTACAGGTAGAGCGGGAGCCTATACTTCTTTTGGTATTATATAATTGGCGTTACGCGAGGATCCAATCCTCTCCGTGATGGTACGACAATATAGGTACGTTTTTAACAAGGATATTCACCCCTTTGGGCCAAACACTTTAAATTCACAAGTTGAATATTGTTGTGACAGACCGAGAAATTATAGAACCACATGATCAAGCACCTACCAATAGCTTGGCTCAAGTCCAAGATCCGCTCCGCTGCTATCACTACCCAAGGAATGAGCATACGAGGCGAAAGGAAAGACGTTATCATGCAAAATGCCCGTTATATTAAGTCACCATGTAATCCAACATCACATGCTTCCGAAGTTCAACCCCTAATGGTGATCATGTGAGCCACGGGATGACACTTCGCATTCGATTTTCCTAATCTATATAGCCCTTCCTAACCGGTATCAAACACTTACAGTGACTTGCTTTACCGGGGCTTGTGCCTGGAAAAATTCAGCCTTCAGAAGACTGCAGCATTTTGTATTCGCACGGGCACGCGCTTGGTGTTGTCTCTCAAATTGCACCACATTGTCTTCATGTTGGATTGGGTCTAAAGTGGTTTTAAATCCAAAACTGGGGCGGGAAGTTAGAACTCATGATTTATTGCTCACCATTTACCTCGGTTAGCAGGGATGCGGACCGGATGAGAACGTTCAAGGGAGCAGGGACCCCCACGTACTACCGGGATCACGGCGACTGCCCTCTTCAACCCTCCACGACACGACCGAAGGGCTTCATTGCTGAATGTCGCCTTTCCTCATTGCTTTCGGGATGTCGTTCCTTTGCATGATCTTCCTGTAGTAATAGATTCGGTTGGCACTAACATTCGTTGATGTTTGTTCCTCTGTACTTTTTCGGGGATCTGGGTCGGCCTCTTTCTCAATCTACACCCGTGAACAGGTCCAATGTTACGTACTTCGCTCACCTCATCACGTTCAAAGTAACTCCCTATTCTCATCATAGCTATGCCAATGCCACAGTCACTCTCTTCGTTCTCTTTTTAATGTGATTCACTTCCTTTTCGCCCTTCTCATCATCTTTCTCTCGAAGAAATGATCGCGTTTTCTACGGCAATAAACAAAACATTTGCCAAGAAGTCAGAAGGGCCCGAGCGATGCACCTTCCTCTTTAGAACACAATGCGGATTGAAAAATTGGACTGATCATCGTTGCTTTCTGTCAAATCCGGCGTTGCCTGTCGTGAATAATTTTTTTTCCCTATGCATGATGTGGTAACAGCTGGCCGCGGTGGCACAAAGAATGGATGGATTGATGCTGCAAGTGAGCTTCTATTCTGGCCGTGTTAGTTTGTATGTATCTCTGCGCTACCTATGATGATGAAAGGCAACAATAATGTACTGGTGAAGATTAGTATAGCTCCAGACTCCGTGCAATTGATGATGGAATAAGGCATGAGAACCAGGGAACTTGTAGAAAGGTTCTAATCAGGAGATAAGGCTGGACATCTATGTCTCTCCCGGCGATTAGACACTATGTTGCAACTTGTACTAACGCCACTTTAGTATCAAAACTTATTGTTAAAAGTGCACAGACTAGATGAGATCGTCGTAAGTGAACCACAGAGTGACCTCTAATGAGCGTTGAGAAAATGTTAATGATTGTCCTATTAGCCGATAATCTCTAGTGCTATGGACTAAATTTAAAAAACCACGGTATTTATTGGCACTAAATTGATCATTCACTTAAAAGGTCTTCGAACTAGTGAAGTAATTATTTAGTTAAAGTTTGCTGAACAGTAAGTTATACGCACAACACAATCTAGAATTGTGGCGGGTTGCCCGTGATTTACATGCCAAACTTCGTTGTTAAATGCATCAATTTTTTGCCTAATTTGAGAATTTTTCATGTAAATCGGTTCCTAAATGTTCCTTGAAATTGATCATGGCAAGCTTGATCGAAGAGGAGTAAATTTTACTCGACAATGTTTACGAAGCTCCGTCGTTTGATCTCAAATTATAAACGAGCAAGGTTCACGAGGAACAAGAAAAACTGAGTAGATTTACGGGAGGTAGAAAACTTTA
>JAGVVM010003013.1:0-19916 GCA_019149425.1 Psidium friedrichsthalianum
TTTTGCTCTCTTCTTATAGAATCCACGATCCGCTCCCATAGCCAGGTTCCAACAGGTTTAAAAATTCTCGCCATTAGCTCTGGTAACCTGGGGAGGAACAGGAGAAGTTGTCGACAAAAGTCCTTCAACTGAACTGGAGCGATTCCTTTGCCTTGAGTTGTTGAATTCGTTTGAAGGCGTCTTTTTCTTGTTCAGCACAACAGGGGAATCTCTTCTGGCGTTGGATCAGCGATCGTTGACGAGAGATGGTATGTCAGATTCTCTAGGCGAGCTTGTGGGAATTGACTCCAGAGGGGAAGTCGGCATTCTCGAGGAACGAAGTCCTGCAATTTAGAAAAGTTAGTTAGCCATCAGTTGAGTCTCTATGGGGAATAGTAGAGTAAGAATCCACACACCTGAAGTGCGAGCAGAAACATTTGCTTCGGGAGTAGAGGTTGAATCAGCAGGTTGATGCACATTAGGATCAGCTTCGGTTGGAGGGGTCGGAAGAAATCACTGAAATCGGGAATCCCAACAGGAGTCAGGAATGAGGTATTTTAATAACAAAAGGAGTGGATTAAGAAGTACATACCAAGCGAAAGTACTTCTTCGGGCAAAGTAACTCCTTGTGAGGGACGGGCTCTTCTGGGATGAAGCCTGGAAGTGTGATTGCGAGCCTGTCTGATGTCGTCACTGATATCGGAGAGTCAGGATTAGTGACTTCAGGCGTTATTGGATCAAGCTCGATCAAAGGCGGATGAGCAGGGGTTGAAGCTGTGAAAACTGGAACTTCGACAGTGGGTTCTGCGGGAGAAGAGGCAGGTGTTTTCTTCGAAGGACCTGACAGTCAAGAGATTAAACTCTGGAATGATGAACTTAATAGCTACAGTATTGGTGTAAGAGAAGATACGATCACTCACCTTTACTTGATCTTGGCTTCTTTAGTAGCCGAAGTGGTGCATCGGGATTTAAAACCCTGAGATGAAGGTTCTGAAATGCGAATTCCTGTCCTTTGTGATGATTGTTTCAGAGTAAGCTTTCGAGGAGCAGGAGATTTCGGTGAAGCCGTCCTCTTGCGTTTGCCATCTGCAGTGTAGTTGGGATTAAATAGAAAGTAAAAGGTGAATCTACATAACTCGTACTTAAATAGGAAAGAGGTAATTAACCTTTCTTTGCATCTCCCGAAGGTGTAGGTGCTAGGAGAGCTTTCGGTGTTGCGTCTGTAGTAGGAGTTGGGTCTGGTACTCGCAGATTTTGATCCAAGAATGAATCCAGATCCTCAATCTCGAAAAAGAAGCGGGAACGATGGTCACCCCACCAGAGTACAAATTCGGGAGTGGTATAACCGAGTTTTGGTTCATACCGAAATACAGGGAGTTTTCGGTATATCCTCCGAATTACGACTTTAAGCTCGAGAAAGGCAGAGGTGTCTGAAGATTTGCAAGTTACTTTTTCGGGAAGGGAAGGAAAAGAAAAAGTATAAAGTGCTGGGACAGGAGGCCCCTGAGTGAGCCCAAATTGCCGAGCGCAATATTGGGGGGAGTAAATTTCAAAACCAGAAATAAGTCGACCTTTGAACGAAATCTTGAGGGGAAGGTCGATGGAAGTTACACGACTTGCCAGTACTCACTGCGGTTATTTGAAAAACCAGGGAGATACCGACGGAATTCAGAAGAGAAAAAAGGGCAAAATCAAAGGCCTCTGCATCTACAGAGTAAAGCTGAGTAACGAAATACCGAAAATAGGAAGAAAATTCAGTATTAAGAGGGGCAACTTCTCGACTTAATGCTTGGCAAGCAGGGTATCTGGTATAGAGATGGAAAGGGGCTGGCCAAATCGGGATTCTGAAAACCAGGACGGAAAATAAAAAGCAGCTCAGACTTGCAGAATCCAGAGGGGGCCACCGAAAACCCCTAAGATGCCGGTGGAAGTGACGGAAGCAGCATGGATAAACCCCTATACAGAAGGGCAAGAGCAGTCTTACCCAAGCTAATTTAGTTCCGGAGGCTAAAGCAGTGGCTATATAGAGAAATCTTTAGAAACCCTTATAACAGGGTGACAAAAAAGGAACTTGCACAGCCAGTAGAGCAAAAAGGCGATGTGCTCTTCTTCGGTAACCTCCCCTTCCTTTTTGAAGTATTTGTTCAAAAAAGTCCCGTAGGACAGGTCAGAATCCGAGAGTAAGCGAAACTCTGGATGAGTATTTACGGAAAGGGTGGCGACATCTTCTCCTAAAAGGCTGAGCCAGTAATACAAGCCAAGTCCAGAAGGGTTACAGTCATGGGGGCAAAAGGAAAAAGAAGCAATTTGTGGACGACGACCAAAAACTGGACAGGGCACCGATTAGTTCAAAGTTCAGGCGGAAATCAAAATAGGAAAAGCGAAGGGCATCGTGGATCTGGAGTTCATTCAGAGTGCAGCCTTAGAAGCAGAAAGTCGAGAGTACCATTGGTAAAACGACTGGTCGAAAGGGAAAAAAGCCCTAATCGAGTAGGCTGGGAAACCCAATGATGAAACTGAATGGGTTGATGATGAATAGGAAGAACCTCAGTCAGGTGCCGAGGGAAAACATCAGAGAAAATCTTGGGGAGCAAAAATGATTGTAAACAGCAGGACCTAGGACGAATGAATCAGTACCGTCATTGTTCAGCAGGGAGAAGTAGTGACGGTCATCCAAATCGTCTGATTCCACGAAGTCGGAAAAGCGGTCAAGAGCCGTTGCATGGAGAAAGTTTGAAGCTTGAGACGCCATTGATGAGAAAATGAGGGATTGACGTTAGGGTTTCGACAGGATGCTCTGGAAGAAAAGAGAAAGACCAGGCGAAAGCGCGAAAATGAAACGAAGGTAATGAGAATAGGACAAAAATTTGATTATGTGGGGACAAACAGCTTTATAGCTGATTTGAAAAGGGTCGATGAAACGATGAGGAAAGCGTCGTTTGATGCAAAGAAGGAGAATGAATTTTGGAGAAACGACGCGAGATGCACCGTTCGAAGAAAGAAGTTGAAAAGACGGGTATTTAAGGTGACAAGAAAGACGACGTCAGAAGAAAAAGAAAAGACGCCGTTCGGGAAAGAAGAACTTGAGAGTTTAAAAGAATTAAACTTTCTTAATTCTTTTAAAAGGGGGCATATGTTGACACCATAAAATTGCTGCCCAAATCGGTGTCTCGGAGATGACATGTACGAAAAGGAGTACCGTCAATAAATCCCTAAGTACGGTGAGAAGGAAACGTTACATCAAAGGACGAACCCACGTTTTCCATTCGGGATGTAAGTATCATTCGGGAGAACTGGAGGGTAGGATCCCGAAGTAAGGCAAGAAGAAAATGTCTTAACAGAATAACAAGCCGATGCATTGTTATCCGAGACGTACGCAGCATTCGGGAAGGTTAAGGGGTATTCCCGAATGAAAGGAACGCTATACTTGAGTTCGGCATATCGCACAGCCCGAAAGTTTCATGCCGAAGGTCGGGAAGTGCAAAGCAAAACGCATGGGCGCGAACAGGTTTTTTCGGAGTAAAGGGAGAATATTCAAAAATGGGAAGTTACTGAAACGGTTATGAGCCACAAAGAGCATGAATTCCATTTTTTTCATGAATCAGTTTTGAGGATCGTGGAGGACAAGCGATGGTGCTGAAATTTGAATGTTTGAAATTAAAGAATAACTGCTCGAGCGGTTACGAGCACAAGAAGAATAAGTATCTGGAAAAAGGGAGAAGGAGGGACGAAAAAACAATCATCCAGAAAAATACTCTGTTTTCACTTGACGTTTTGTTGCTTTCGTTGTTGTGCGCAGCTTAGTTTTAACTTTCCTCGCAACTTTCATTACCTGTAGTTTCAGATTCCAGTAATCTACTTACCAATTTCCGCAAGTAGGAGTATTGTAGCCGTAAACCATCCGAATTTCCACCCGCTTTCATTAGTCACTATCCCATTCACGCAGTTCGTCCATTTTCTCATTCAGAACAGAGCCGCAGAACCCTTTTAAATAAAAACCGAAGTACGAATTTCGGTGAAAGATATTCCCGATCACAGATCGCGCGAACACCAAGGAACAATTTCTAAAAAAAAAGAAGCAGCGTTGACTCATAGCTAAGTGACTCCTCCCTTTTCCAGTTTTGGTTGTAAATCAATATAGAGTATATTGCTTCGTAGCCTGCGCTTCTTGTTTTGCCGCTAATCTGTCCAACTTTTTCTAGAAGAAGGCCATCTCTTCCTGAACCTCCAGCAAGTTCTGCCAGATCAATATCAAAAGTGACACCTCGACAAAATATGCCGGCTGGAACTACTAGCACGTCATGGCTTGTACAGAATCATGCAGTTAAGGGGAACCTTGAAACGAGGACCGGAACAGACCGTCAAGGGGCCACCTCTCAAACTCCTTCTTGTCTGAGAAACTCATATATGTGAAGCTGGGCATCAATAACGGGAATGATGGACAAGGGGGAGCTCTCTCTCTCTCAAGGGGGATCGGACGGCCTCTAGCCATTGGATGGCCTCGTCCGTGAATCCCCGCCACCTGCGGCCGCGACCTTCACCGATGGCCTCCACCGCGATGTCGCGTCGCCGGTGTTGCTGACTCACCGGCGGTGCTCCGACGCCCCTCCGGGAGGTTCCTTTGTCGTAACGGTTTGGTTCCTTGTGACTTTCCTCTTTTCGGCCTAGATATTGAAATGAACGTGAACTCGTCGAAGCTGGAGAACGGTTGTTCTGAATATCCGAGTTCGGCCGACATGAACTCCAGTTTTGCGGAGGGACCTCCACCACCACCAACATCAACCGCCGCCATCTGTCTTACCTCACTCCGGTCGACAACATTTTCGGCCAGCCCATTCCCGTGGAGTTGTCTCGATGCACTTCCCTGGAGACTTTGAACCTCAGCAACAGCCTCATCTGGGGCACCATCCCCGACTAGATTACTCGGTTTATCTCCTTGAGGATTCTTAATTTGTGCAGGAACTACATAAGAAGATCCAGTGAGCATCGGTGCTCTCAAGGACCCTCAAGTTCTCAATGTGGAAGCAACTTGCTCTCAAGATATCAGATTTCTCGTGGTGTGAAACACATGCACCATAAACTGCAACAGCCGCGAAAAATCCAAGACCGCAAATATTATTGTGAAGTCCGCATGTCATTGTTGGAAGTTTCCTCTGAAGTTCAAAGAAAACATCTTCAAGTGCTCCGACCTTGCTTCGACGCCACAAGCACGAACCAGAAAGTCCATTTCTTCTTCTATAGCCATCAACTGGGTGTTCAACCATGAGGGAAGTAGGATTTATAGATACTTTGCTTCTTCTTTTTTTTTTTTTAATGATACGGATCCACAGCATTTGCGTTTGGTCTGTACAGCTGTGCATATATGCGCGGCAAACATGTAAACATGTACGCATGCATGCAGGCATGCATGCATAAAAAAAAAGAGGGCACCGAAAGTGGAACGGGACTGGAGGTACTCACAAAAAAAAAAAGAGAAAAGGAAGGAGGGCTTCGAGGGGAACGGGGGGGAGATAATCTGCTTCGGTTCCTTCATTTTTCTGGACCGCATCAAGATTCACCTGGAGGCGATTGTTCATCGATGACCACTACGCAGAAATATGTCCCCCAAGTGTTCAAGACAATCAGAACCGTCGTAAAATTGGCGGTGGCCGTTGAGTCTCATATGGGAGCATTCTTGCTCCGTTTGCATTTCGATGATTCCTTCGTCAATGCTAAATGAAAAAGTGGAGCGCACAAATTTTCTTGAAACCTGGAGGTCCCTGCCCGATTCTAACGAGGTCTTGAAAGATTTTCCTGGCGCTGCGGTGAGCAATGTGGAAATGACTCTTGATCGCATGGTTGTCTCGAACTTATTCTTCACCGCAAAAGGCAAGCATGCGAACCAGGGCGTCAAATGTGTGATTAAAACGCCAAGTCCCGAGACCGGCGCGTACCCCAGAAGTACACTCCTCAACAGGGTCCTCCATGTTGCCGCGGGATCTGGACAAATATCAGCATTCATGGAACTCGTGGTGGTGCTGAGGCGCGGTTGGATGAAGAAGTTGATGGAAGTAACTGCCTATTTCAAGAAATGGAAGTATCTGCTAGCGATTCATACTTTGCAGGTTCAGGGCCTTGTGTACTGGTCATATATGGCTTGGTTGATCTTCAGAGCTGATTATATTGCGCCATTGGTGATGGGGTTCTCTCAGTTCTGTGTCGCGCTGTTCATGATTTAGTCTCTTGATAGGATGGTGCTGCGCCTTGGGTGTTTCTGGATCAAGTACAGGAAGGTGAAGCCCGTGATAAACGAAGTAGCATGTGACATTGAGGATCCTTCAAGCTTTTCCATGGTTCTTGTCAGATCCCTATGTTTAACGGGAGAGAGGTGTTTGTACAGTCGATTGTGGTAGTTTGTTGATTGGATTGACCCAGAGACCAGATTTTAATTCGTGTTCCGGATGATTCGGATGACGGAAATGTACAGCTTCTTATTAAGGATGAAGTATCCTTATGGCGCGAACAGGGAGTAAACATAATATACAGCCATTGATTAATACGAAGAGATTACAAAGCGAGGAATATCAAGTCAGCCGTGTCATGTGATTATGTGAAAGAATATGAATTCGTGACAATTTTCGACGCGGACTTCCAGCCTAATCTCGACTTTTAAAGCTTGTGGTCCCTCATTTCAAGGGCAATCCTGACTTGGGTTTGGTCCAAGCTCGCTGGGCATTTGTGAACAAGGACGAAAACTTACGAGACTTTAGAACATCAACCTGTGTTTCCATGTTGAGGTGGAGCAGCAAGTGAATGGCATTTTCCTTAGTTTCTTTGGATTCAATGAGACGCGGGTCGTGTCGGGGCTAAAGCACAGGTTCGTTGCCGAGGTCAAAGGTGAAACGAACGTGAAGAGGCTCGCGGTCCTCGTCCAGGATAAGCCGTAGGAGCACGTCCGATGTTCTCTTGTCATCCAAGGTCGCCCGGGGCCACGAGTAAGCATCGCCGTTTCGCGATACGTATTACTTACTAATAACTATCCTCGTGCATATTTACAGTTTCAGTGATTTGGGAATAAAATGAAGAGTCCGTAGAAGTGGAAATAAGGTCGTGTAGAGGCCCTCATTTCACTCATGCATGCGCATATAGGCTATGAAGAAGAAACCATTTTTTTTAGGGACGTGAAGTTTCAATTTAACCTGATGGGCTTTCTGTTGGTGTAAAATCCAAGAGATCCCATGTCTCTATGTGTGTAAATATATATGTATATATAAAATCATAAAAAAAATTATAAAATAATAATAATAATAATAAAAAGGAAAATTCAGAAAACATAGAAAATGTCCAAAATGTATAGGGAAAATTCCGAAAAAAAAATGAAAAATGAAACATAAAAAAAAAATTTCCCAAAAGCCTCAAAAATTAGGAAAATGCTATTTTAAATAGCCAATCCCATTCCTGACGATTTTGCCCCCTTATGGGTAAATTGTCTCGTAAAAAAAAATCCTAAAAAAAATTGCAGAAAATGGAAAATGGTCAATCTTGACTAGCCAGACACATATCTTGTGACTTTGACTACTAGTTCTTCGTGAAATGATAATTTTGCCCCTCTTGGGCAAATTGTCTCAGAAAATTTCGAAAAATTCTCTGAAATTATGAAAAATAAGGAATGACCACATTCAACTGGTTTGACCTGTTTTCACTTCCCAGTCTTTGAAAAAATGACCATTTTATCCATCTGGTCAGTTTGACCCAAATCTTTCCAAATCACCCCAAATGAATTTTCATGAAATTGGTACCGAAAGGGCGTTAGAGTAATCTAACGTAACCAAGTCCCCGAACTCATAATCTCTGGTTCGCAGAAAGAAATTAGTTCTCCCACTAATTTATTTAGGTTTCTAATCGACCTACCAAGAACGATTAGTGGCGACTCCAAATTAAAAATCATTCAAACAAAAACCAAAGTTGTGATTCGGTAGGGCTTGGGAGGGTCCGCGTTAGGTTAGTTAATCTAATTAACCTGATAATCCGTTCACCCGATTGAAAAAAATAAAATTTCTTTCGGGTCGTGACAGCTTGGCGACTCCACTGGGGACTTGTTCTTAATCTTTGAAAATTTAAGAACTCAGAGGACTAAGGCCAGAAACATTTCATGAAAATTCACTTGGTTTGAGAATTGTTTGGATTCTAACCTTTAGGTGTTAAATGGTCTTGTAGATGGGAGTCATAAGGGGTGGAGTGTTTGATTAACCCTTTGTTTTGCAGGCTTGGTGTTGGAATTATTTGTTTAAATTCGCACATTTTGAAGCGGTGTTTGTATTTAATTGTTGTGCATGTTTAATCGTTTTAGCACTACATCACACACGTCCTGTGGCCGGACCTGGGCCACTAGTTTTAGGATGGTATTGTGATTTGGTTCTAGCGTTCAGCGTGAGATTACGTCGAAAGTTAGTCCAGATTCAATCCCGAATCTCTGTTCAAAAATGAGTTTTAAAAGTTAGACCTCAGGCTTGGTAAGATTACCAAAGCAGTGGTTTTAATTTTTAGCTCGAGCAGCCGAAGTGGGAATCCCGGTAATCCTCGATTATGTATTGGGATTGGAATCTTGATTATGTGCGCGAGATTGTCGCATTGAACACGATAGTACTGAATTGATGTTAACTGATCCTTTAACTAAAGGCCATGCCACCAAGAAATTACAAGGATCATGTAGATAGAATGGGAATTTGTTCCATTATGTAAATTTTATTTGTACGGACAAAGTTGTGAAACTCTCATTCAATATGATGTTTTCTCAATTAAGGTACATATTCAATTATTATGAGAAACTGGTCATTTTGACCTAGAATAAACTTAGGGTTTATTCATTAAGTAGATCTGGAATAAATATAGGGTTTATTCATTAAGTTATGTTATCACATAGAGGCTGATTTGGATGAGATAAGATACATTGTGCTACATGGAAAATAATACTCGTTTTAAAAGGACTTGTCGCCATGATTCAATGTGTTTGTTTTTAGCATGAAGTTAATGTATATTTGGTTCATTATTCGTTGATGAATGTTGAGATCAAGGGGGAGAATGTTATAAATAATAAATCACGATCCCAAATTAATGAAATACCGACATTTATATTACATCAACATTATATTACGCACATTAATTGCGTGATAATTGTCTCACCCGATAACCATCTTGATGGGAGACAGTTATCTATAAGAGGCAGATGTCACTTTAAATGAGTTATCTAAGCCAAGCCTCCTACATCAGTTTAAAAAAATGGTTACGACGTCAGTTTTTATTAGTCGTCAGTTTCTCATCCAGAACGTACTTGAGACTTACGTTCACAGAGAAAATCACAGAGCACCACAATCGTTTCGGAAGGAGTAATTAACTAGAAAGATCTCATTTTCGTCGAATGTTTAATGCACATATACGAAATCATCATTTTCATAATGGCTGAAGGTATGTTCGTTTACTATCACGTTTCCGTATTTTTTTTTCCAATATCACACGAATTCATTTCGTGATTAAGGTTTTAAGATCGTTAGTTTCTTCGAATATATTCTCACACATGGCTCTAGGTCTAGCAATGGACAAGCTGCCGAGTGCACATGTCAAGCTAGTGGACTGGTCGGCGACGTATGCTTGTGGGTAGCACGGCTGCGAGCCGCCACGACAACAGACGCAATGGCTCGACCATGGCCACCAGTGGCAAAGTGCTGGGAATGAAGCAGAAGAGAGAGAAAAAAAGAGAGCGAAATTTTAATTTATGTCCACGTCGTCGACATGTGGCAATATATAATTGGCAATCAACAAAAATTCTGTACCACGTCATCCTGTGAGGTGGTACTAAACAACCACCGAATATTTTCTTCTCTCTTTGAGCTTGCTCTTTGCAACAACAATGGCATCTCTCCTCCTCTACCTCTCGCTCCTCTCTCTCCTCTTCGTCACCTACGTGGCTTCTCCTACTGCTGTCGGCGCTTGGGTCAGTCAGTGAATGGGAAAAGGGAAAATTAGGGGAAAGGAGAAGCAAATACTAACGACGTCGATGTGAGGAGGAGGTGAGAGGAATTGGCAGTGTCGTCAGGAAAAAGAGGGAGTGGAGGGAGTCGAGCTAGTTTTGGGAGCCCGGTTGGGGCCCCAATCTCGATTCCTTGCATGCCCATCTTTGATTCCCTTTCCTTATTCTGCACATCAACAAATCTAGGGGTGAACTCTCTCCAGCTCAAAACCTTTCTCGAATCAAGGCCCCAATCTCGATTCCTTGCATACCCATCTCCAATTCATTTGCCTCTCCTCGGCTCCCTGAGACCTCCACATGCTCCGATCTGAGGTGGTCTGAATTGGTGGCCGTTTGGCCTTGACTTTGGTTTTCCTAGTTTGTTGAGATTCTGGGTCCGGATTTAGGGTTAAGGGGGATGAAGATCAAGGAATTGGAGGAAGTGGAGAGGGAGAGGGACGACGGATTTCACTGGATGATGGTCGTGAGCTACAATACGAAGATGGCTTTGGTGGGTGCGGGGGAGAGGATCTTGTTTTTACCCCCACGCTTTTGTATAATGCGTTTCAGAACAAGATCCACGCTGAATTCTGATGGTGGGTTGAAATCAATGAGGTTTCTTTTTTCTTTTTTTTTTTGTTTTCTTCTTTTATTGTTTTCGTGTGTGTGTGTGGGTATTCAAGAAATTGTTGCGGTCTCCTTCTGTGCATCCTGTTGACTATGTACTGATACATGTTATGAGGTCTTTATCGTTTGGTTGGTTGGCGCGGCGGATTGGTCTTTGAGGGAGTGCTGGAAGGTGTTGAACAGATAGGAGAGTTCACAAGCATTTTCCTTCGTCGTGCTTTTGATTAACATCTGTTTGCGGGATTTTGCAGTTTTACATACATACATACATACAATAAAAAGAGTGCCCCTCTGTTTAAAACTGGCATGATTCGGGTATCGGGCTGGCCTGGGCCAGGCTAACTTGGCGTTGTTTGATTTCGGGCCGGGTCTTGACACCCCTACTTGTGTCACTTCACACGAGCTGCACAATAGCAGCGACCCGCAAGGCACCATTTTGGAGTAAATCGGGAAGCTCATCAAATAAGAGAGCTGATCGCCAACCCCATCCTTTCGGAGCTTTTGGCAGAAGAGTGCCTCTCTGTTTAAAACTTCCAAAGACCATGACTTCTCTTTTCGATGGACAGATCAGCTGAATTACAAGGACATAAGCGACACGGAAGTTAACAACATATAGGATGACCACTGATTCAAATGATATTTGACCTTTTCAATAGCTGTTTGAGTATTGGAATCCTACCTGATACCGAGCAGTAACCTTTTCACGAGTGTCTATGTACACATGAACCTGCCAGAGAGAATTCGTAAAGGCAAAATGAGTTAAATTGAGAATACACACAGTTGTAACTGCCCATTGATTTCCCTTCCTTTCAAATGAACTTTAGAAAGCAACATGCATATGAAACCCACATCAAGCTAATATAATCATCCATCCACAGAGAAACATAAGTAAATGCTCTCATGCTCAAAACAAGCAACGAAAAAAAAACTGACCTTCCCGAGAGAATCAGGGCATTCAGCCTTCCTTCGATGAAGAAATAATCCTGTTACAATTGGGAACCAGTAGATTCAGCATATTATCTTATGGTTTATGCCTGATTCCAAAGGTTTTAATCTTAAAAGTATGGCTTGACAAAGGATATAAATACCAAGAGTTCTATGTCCTTGAGGGTCTTCATCATTAAAAGCTTGGACACTCACCTATGGAATCGAGAGTTGTCATAGATACCATTTTGCATTAGAAAGTTTTAAAAACATAGTAAGAAATTGAAATGGATGACTAGGATCTACCTTCCATAATGAACTGCATAGAATACTTCTGCCGAGTGCTTGACTTGGCCATCACTGAGCCTGTGAACATCCTCAAATTCAACCCTACACAACAAAATCAGACCCAGCTCATGGGTGAGATATAATCACAATTTACCGTTCTTTTCAGGAATGAAAACACAAAGATACTTCCAGATTATTACAAAGCAATCAGCACTGACGGAAGACAAAACCAAGCAAAAGTCCACAAAAATCAATTTCTATGAGTAACCGTTTGAAAATAGGTATATGTTACATGAATTCCTCTACAAATTAAATCCCAGGCTTGGCCCAGATAAACTGCAGAAAAGAAGCACAACCTTGACTAGCTTCTCTCACGGGACACAAAAAAGATGAAACATCAGACTAAAGGAAAAACCAATCCTATCCATGTAAAATTATGTATACAGAAATTCAGCTACGTAGCCTAGCCAAAGAAACTCTGAAACCATAAGAGGAAAGCCTTCAGCATTCTCCAAATCTGTCTTTTAAAAAGTTAATACAATAAAATAGCAGTAGCTTACCCAAAACGGAAAGGAGGAAAATGACTAAGAGGGGTCTTCACATCCAGAGAGATGGAGGAACCGCTAGTACTATCCCATTGAATTCCATCATCGTCACTGCTATGATCAAGCATCTGCACGGTAGCGGCATTTCCACTTGGTCCTCCAACAGAAGCTCCAGGCAATTTGCTCTGAAGATCTGTCTCATAACCTCTGGCAGTTAGATCTCCATGGAAATTAGCTGCATTATTTCCTCCCTGGCTTAGCCCAACCAGAGCTGTCAACCCATCTCCCGACAAATCGCCGCCTTGGTCACCTCTGGCTTCTGAATCGTCATTAGCAAGAGCTTGTGGGCAATTTCTGTTACCGACACCAAAAGGCACTCGAGAAAACACGAAGCGTGTTGGTGGCCAAGCAGCTGCTGGCACAAAAGTATTTCCACGTCCAAGACCAGCCAACCCATCAACAGGTCCCCTGACATGTACTCGTACTGGCCTACATAAACCATTACCATCACCTTGCACAGGTTCAGTAACATATACACTTCCTATGTTGTTTGAATTGTTCCGATCTTGCTCTTGCATGCAGTAACCAGCTGCAGATACCCCATGAGGATAACCAAATTGCTGTCTACAGGCACACGAAGTAATCAAATAGCAGCAGTTCTTGCAAGTATCAGCACAGATTTCTTGTACCCGTCGGCTTAAAAGCATCTACAGTATAGCCATTTAATCAGTCATCTCAAATAACCAAGATAGCCACCAATAAAAGGCAACAGTTTTTAATGTACGGTAACAAAAGCTGCTCCCACGAAGCTCTATCCTATTATTCAGCATCAGACACACATTGACGCACCTGAGCATCTTTCAACATAAATAATTGAAAATTTGAACATTAATTAAGCATGCATTCTAGTTATTACGGTACATTTGCATGTTCATCTAGGAAAGTTTTAATGCAAAATTTCATCAAGATAGTAACTATAAAGGAAACCTTGAGTACATCTAAAAAATTCTGGGTGTGATTGAAGGTTTGCCCATTTGGCACAGGCCACTTAATAATTGAAAGATTGAACTTCAATTAAGCATGCATCCTAGGTATTCCATAACAGCAGAAGTGCATGACATAACATTTGCATGTTCATCTAAAAAAGTATAGGTGCAAAATCTATCAAGATAATAGCTGTAAAGGTAAACTTGAGTACATTTTAAAAATTTTGGGTGTCATTAAAGGTTTCCCCATTTGGCACAAGCCACCCTTCCCAGGCATTAGGCTCTAGTTGAAGTTTCCTCATTACCCGCCAACCCCCCAGGTGGGTCTCCAAGAAGAAATTAGAAAGAAGCTTGGGAGTGTAATTGTTATACGACCATTACAGAAAGGTGCCATAATTTCCCCCTCAAAACACGTTTGCATTGGGGATGTAAAAAAGTTATATTCATTCTTTGCCTGTCATAAGTCAATAAACCACAGCACTTCTAGAAATTACACTGCAGGATAAAGCTAAGTAGCTAATAAACATGGCATAATGAAAATACTGAAACTTGAAATGAAACCTACAACATTCATCATCAACTTGTATTTACAAACTGCAGAAACATACAAGAAGGGAAGAGATCTGAGCGTAGAACCTGCAACCACAGACTATCGTTCACAGCTTTGCATGGAAAACCCAGTTCTTCTAGCTGCTTCCTCACATTGATGAGAGCTTCAAAAGACATGTTGCTATATAAAAGAAAACCGCCTTCAAATATGTCAACGAATGTTTCATAATCCTCCCCACCAATTCCACAGTTCTCTGCAGCACAATTTTTAATCTGCCGTCTTCCCACAACCCTGCCTCCCCATGAAAGAGTAGGCATGCCAGATTTTCCCCAATCATTTGGCACGATCCCATAACAGGAAGAGCTCATCATAGAAGAACCATGCCTTGATTGGTCCCTAGTAAGCCAGTTATGATCCAATCGACAGAATGAAGTGTCTTCAGATGGCCCCTCCATAGCCAATCCACCATTCACTAACCCACTTGTCCTCGTACCTGCAGATGCTGCTGCATAAGCACACGAGGTGTTACTCACATCAGTATCTACAGATGACTTCAATGTCTTGGAGCCGTCCAAGCCCCTTGAGTACATGGGTTCCATATTTGACTGGGCATATGCAGTTTGTTGTGCTGATTGTCCAGAATCAGGATCCCCTGTACTGCAATCGACAACTCCTGCCAGCTCAGCCAGAAGATTGTGAGCAGTACTGCATCCCTCTGATCCAGCTTTTGAGTTTAAGTTTCCTACTTCTGGTTCCAGTTTCAAGTGCGAGAAGCTATTCATCAAATTTTTTCCTTTCCCTTCAGAAGAACCAGATAGAGTAGGCAATCCAGCCTCAGATTCAGAACTACCCTGCTCAGAAAGCTCTTCCCTGTGAAGTGCACCTTTTGCATGCAGTGCAAACAGCGCAAGCTCAAACCTTGAAGGAGAGGAGTTTTCAGTGGGCCAGTCCACTTCATTTATTGACAGAAACATAAGCCCTTGAGAAAGAAAAGGACCTCAAAAGATCCTAGTTTCCTTACCGCTTCTCCTCGCTAGGCACATAGAGTTCGTCCGAGGTCAGCAGCGCATGCAGAGTTTGAGGGGACAATTTTGGAAGCACCTTAATGCAAGCAAAGGAAATATTTAAGATAGAAAGAACCCAATAAAATATTGATTTTACCAACTAGGAGGTAACATTAATAAGTTCTATCATGCAAAGGACACTCATGTTCAATTAAGTCACGGCATTTTATATTGATGCATTTCAAATCAACGTACCGCAACAGAGAAGTTAGTCCTCTTGTTAATAGAATCAAATCTTATGCATTTAGAATAAGCAAGAAAAGAGAAATGACTTCATTTTCTTATTTGAATTTTTCCTTTTCTCTAAGAGGGAGGAGGTACTGTCAGAAGCTTGCTCCTTTTATTGGCTAGACCATTGCGTCATATCATCCTTTTACCTCTTTCAACTCCATTGCACCGCTTTGACAAAGGTAGCCCCAACAAGCATTCCTGACACGCTCTCCATGTATGCCATAATCCTGGCTCTCTGCAAAAACCTGATCAACATGTTTATAGGGATCATCTATCCATCATGTGAGAAAATTATAGCTCCTCCCTAAATGGGCAGCAAAAGCATGTCTTTTATACCTGATAGGCTAAGAAGTTTGAGGTCCACAGTTCAGATATAATGAAGTCTGTGCATATTGCACATAGGTCCTGCAGGGCATCATCATATTATCACTAATGTGCAAAGTGAACCCAACAAAAGCATATATGTAAAATTATATGGAAGCCTAAATTTTAAAGAAAATATATAAAGCAGATTTCCCATAACAGCAACCCTTGAAATATAATGATAATTTTAACTACAAGGAAACCTCGAACATTGAAAATGTACACCAGCCTTGGCTTTTTAATATATTAATTACAAATTTCTTCAATCTCGAAACAGATTAGTTGCATATTAGGCAAATCAGTATCAATTAGATAGCAGCAAAGGATTCTTAGTAAATGATTTTTAAAATTGAAACGTTTAGATCACTTGGTGTAAATACGGAGAACACCTGACGTACGAAGAATAGTAGGTGCCCAGGTGGATTACAACCGCAGATTGACAGGTAAAAAATGAAATGGAATCTACAATAAAAACGAAGAACAGTAGGTGCTGCAACCCAATAGCAATTACCTGAAGGTCAAGAAAGGAAGCGGCCGCAAGAACACGGAATGCATTATTAGCATTAAGCTTGGGATAGTGCCCATACAAATAAGCGAATGACATTGCAATGGCCTCAAGGTTAACATTCTTGTCGTCGACATGCAAGGTCACAACTGGAGCGCCGGCTTCTTTCCAAGGACGGTGAAGCATGTTTCTGAAAAGAGTAAACCAAGATAAAGCTGAGCACCAAATCAAGCACTAACTAGCTAACTATGTCAATTAGTACAATAAAAACTTCTATGCAAGACCGCTTGGGTTCAGTTACTCGGCATAAGATATACATCAAAAACTGCATTCTCTGTTCATTTTATGCAGCTCCATAGGCTGCTAAATCTTGATTACCAGACAGCACCGCAAAATTTTCACATCAACTCCACTGGACAAGAAGAATAGCCAAAATCATCAAAAAGGGCCAGATAAGCCAAAACGACCGATGTACTCAGCTACATAACACGAAATGTGTGGACAAGGTATAGCATGAAACGAATGGAGACACACAGCAACTCAACCAATGAGTCTCTCATCTAAATAAAGTGAGATGAAAGGATGACGTATCAGGTTCGCTCATTATAGCACATCTACACATTAAGGAAGGTTCACTGGTAAACAGACAAGAAATCAAAATCAAAGTAGAATAGATCAAGACAGCCAAAGACGCAAATCCTCGGAACCAATTTCCACACCGTTAAAACACGTCTTTCTGAACTAAATATAAGGAACCGAGCCCGAAGACAAAAATGCAAATCAATTCACGAAATTCAACTGAATGGGGAACCGCGGATCGCGACCTCGAACGGAGCCGAGGGCCGACCACGTCAGAAACGCACCTGAAGTAGGAGCTGCGCGAGAGGATGAGGCGATGGAGGTGGTAGGTGGCGCCCATGGCGTGGACGGCGATGTCGGAGAAGGAGCCGGAGTTGAAGCCCTCGATCTGGATGTGGTCGCATAGGGCGGAGAGGTTGCAGTCGAGGGCGCGGAGCTCGCCGTTGCTCCGGTCTTTGTCGGAGTGCTGCGGCGGCGGATCGGCCGCCATCTTCGGGTGGGGCCCGCAGCATGGAGGCTTCGGATAGGGCCCGCAGGATCGAGGCTTCGGGTAGGGCGGATCCATTTCTGGGGCTCGATGATGCAGCGTGCGTGCATTCTGAAAATTTCCATTTCTAGGCGACGAAAGCCTTTTTTTTTTTTTTTTTAACCTCTACTAATTAAAAACGTTCTTTTTAAGAAGAAAAACACCACCAAAAACTCTAAACTATACTCACGACCACGCATTTACTCTAATTTTTTTTTGACACCAAAAACTCACAACTTATTCCCTTGTGTCACAAGCCGATTGATTCAAGACTCACACGCTCAATCAACTTATGCGGCATTAGGGTCTACTTTCCCAAGTCAACATTCCCTCACTCAACTTTCAAGATTCTAGAGAGAGAAACTAAAGAGAGAAACTTTGATTATTGTATTACTCACGATATGAGATATTACAAATGAGAATAGGAGAAGCTCTTATATACAAAATCTCATACGATATGAGCTATAGATCTCCCTTGATTTAAGGGTCGATATCGAATTTCCCCAACTTCTATCTACTAGTAATAAAAACAGAAGTGTACATTTCTTATTTTGCCATTTCCTAGGATCCTAGAGCGTCCTCCATTTTTTCGAAGAAATCTGCGATCCGTCGTGTCCAAAAACCCTATTGGAATGATGCACCTCGCCCGAACCATGTCATTCTTCTCCAACTATTCCAGCGACGCCTCGTCGCACTATTGGCAAGGTAGGCTTCAATTTGTTTTTGGAACTGCCATAATGACTCGGTAAGTTCCACATAGCTTCACTCTCAGGAAAACCTTTCAAATGGATCAAGCGTTCCTGCTTTGGTGTACAATACCTCTTTTGAATGACTCGATCCGCCATAATGTAGTCAATATCTTGATCATAGGACATTTTCGCTCCAATAGGCGCACTCTTCAATTTCCCCTAATCCAAGTCTTATTCGTCCAAATGAAATGGCTTGAGCATGCTTTCAAGGAATACTAGGTAAATTTTCAATTTAGCCGGGAGCCTCCAACTTGTAAGCAGCATTGCCAACCCTTGGACAATGCGGAGTGGCCCCTCGTGTATCGTCGAAGCATGTATTCACCTTAACTTGCGATATTGCACTTTCCTGTTTCGAATCAACCGAATCTTGACGACCAAGCTTAGCAATTTGGACCAGCCAAGAGGGATGGCACGGCTTTAGGAGAAGGCTTGCACACGAACTCGATTCTGGACTGAGGAAGGCACGCCTAGCCGGAACAAAGGACGGTAGCTCGATCGGGTCCAAACAGCAGCAGAAGTGGATCCTCCGATTTTTGGGGCTGGTGTAGCAGAGCAACAAGCAGATCATGCCTGCTCTTCTCGATTCAACAGCAGTGCGACCGCGAGGGACAGCAAAGTTGGTGATGAAACAGCTTTCCTTCTTTTTTTTTTTTGGCAAGAGGGGTGTCTTGAATCACCAAATCGCAGCAAGGATCACCAAGGACAGAGGAAACAGCGACCAACAGTACCGATGCAGTACAGGGGCGGTACAGCAGAAGGATGAGCAAAGCAACAAATTGGTTTGCTCCGCCAAAGGAGCCTCATGATCGTCGAACAAAAAGGAACGATTGTCCTTCTTAGCACCGCAGCAGCAAAAGAACCACTAGTGGCGGTGTGTTTCAAATGGGGACAAGAACTTTTTTGAAGTGTGTGACGTAAAGCGTGACGTAGGAACCTCCTTGGCTCTTTGCTTTCAAAAACCCGCACGTCCTCGTCGGGCACAATAGGATCCAATTTCATAAACTAATATGGGAGTCTTCGGGAAAGTTTGAAGAAAGTCCGCTCGCATCTTAATCGGTACCATCGGATCTAATCTCGTAGATTGAATAAACGATAGAAAGATTGAATTTTTTCCTGAATTTTTAAATGGACGTGTAAAACTTTGCTTGAAATTTCGAACGATAGAATAGATTGAACATGTCAACACTCCGCTCTAGATGGCTTCAATGTGCAGTTTTGATTTATACTTTGTCGTTATCAAGTCGATTTCAAAACTATTTTTTGGTGCTCTAGGTTGTGCTTCTGTAAGCATTTTGAGCTGGCAGAGAGTACTGTTTCTTGATAACCTGACTTCGCTGGTCCTCTATTGGATAGATCCAAACTCGAACTCAAGTCTCGCCGCCTTGACCCTTGCCATCAGGTCGAGCGCGTGGTGATTGATTAGCTTTACATTGGCAAAGATGTCTTACGCGGAGAACACATCGAATTTCGCCTCGAATGGCTCTCCCTTCTCTCTCCTTTACTTGGTTATGGATTCAATTGACAACCAAAATTCACAATATTAAAGCGATCTCACGACTAGATCCACGACATGGGTGTGATCCATTTGGCACGAAGTATCGCTAATCGCCCATTTCAATTTGATTACTCTTATTTCTTCTAATAAATCTTCCTCTCGATTGACTAATGTGGCTATGATAGGGATTGCCGCTACACGTGTGGTTTTGTTTGGCTAAAACATATGTCCACGTCATCACACTCCAATCAGTGTTTACTAAAAGTGAAATCGAACGGTCTAACGACCGAACGTCAAACGCGGTAAAATAGTTTGGGTCGAATTGAAAAAACATGAAATATGCGAGATCATATTTAGAACCGTAGCAAAAATTTGTCATCGTTGGTGAAATAAATACGCAATCTTCTTAGGAGATGAAATTCGAAACTGGGGAAAAGAAGGGGGCGTCCTCGGCAAACAATGGAAATTGCATCAAGTGGCGCAATTTCATTCGACGACGTCGTCAGCAGCAAAGCAACCC
>JAGVVM010003014.1:0-26816 GCA_019149425.1 Psidium friedrichsthalianum
AAAGGCCTGTGAGTAATTTGACCCAACTATTTTATAGTCTGAGATTCTGAAAGCCCAGTGGTGACCGTTCCCATTAATCATGGAAATGTAATTCTTAGGCATGCGCACTAAAGGGTTCTGATCACCGCCGGGGCAACAATGTCAGTTGCCGAGGCTAGTGAATGCTCAGCATAAAATTGAACCTCCCCCAATTCTTCCCACCACCACCATTGATCATTCCCTCGACAATGGAGCTTAGAAAAGTACGCAGGGAATAAAGGCCAAAAGTTTAGCAATTTCTTTCATTCGGTGCCAGTCATGGTTCTGCCGAGAGTGATTTTCACTTTCAGTCCTGAATTTGTCTGATCCTGAAGTGTACTTTGCTTAATGTTAGGATTTCTGCAGGATGATTATGTCAAGGCATCAGGAGGAGATTAGCAAAGATCGTCAGCTTCAGGAAGGAGTCTTGACATTGAATGTTTTTGGTACAAACTAAGGAGAGCCACTGAGGTGAGGTTTCGTATAATCTGGATATTCCTAAGCCCATTTATGTAGAAACACCTTTTTTGGAGAAGCTTACTAACAAGTTTCCTTGCTGTTTTCCATGGATCTTGGCTGATGCAGGGAATGATATGTGTCCCGAGTACTTTTGGGTGAGCAATTGTCTGGTTTTGCCTTCACTGTCAATGGGGTGGTACAGTCGTAATGGGTCACAGATGTGTTTAAACCGCCTATTATCTATGGTGATGTCAGCCGCCCCTGAAGGCTTGACAGTCTATCTGGGGGGGTTTTTTCCCTTCAATGGCGTTCAGAGCATGACAAAACGTCCTATGAAGGGAATGCTCACTGGTCCTGTTACCATTCTGAACTGGTCTTTTGTAAGAAATGATCAACCCAGGTAAACAAAAGGAAGAGGAGAGAGAGGAGAGAAAAGAAAGAAAGCAAAGTTTTTTTCAAACCTGCTAATTAGTGGCTTCTCTATTGTTTCCTTTGTTGCTTAAAGATACCTGGCTCTTGCAGATCTGAAACTTTGCTACCAAATTGCTCTTCTATATAAGGATGAAGTCGAGGATCTTGAGAAAGCCTGTGTCACTGTTATTCAATCGACGAGGCTGCTTTAAGAGAGGGTTTTGCCTCTTAGGAAGTCTAGCAGGCTTTCTATCTTGACTGCTGTTCACGGTCATTCAGGATCACTAATTGTGGTGTTAAAGATACTACCCTAGGTAACTTTCCATTCCTTTCTTGATATCTGATGACAGATCCCATGAGTTTAGGCTGTGTATGGTAACGCTTCTGATCCAAAAACTGATTCCTGACTAAAATGGACTTTTTTTTTGATTCTGTTTCCTGGATGAGTTTTGGAGAACCAAAAACGCGTTTGATAACTGCACAAATTTATATTTCAAAAACTGTTTTCTCTTCTAATTTTTTTTCAATATCATTATATATTATATATATCATTTACATAAATCATTAATAATTAATAATCATATATTTACATATTAAAAATTATAATTATTTATTTTTTTTCATATTTAAAATAAATTGTTGATTTTATTTTTAATTTATATAATATTATTATACAAAATATATAATTTATTATATTTATAATTATTTCATATTATAATTATATACAAATTATTTCATTTTTAATGTCATTTATATAATTGTATAATATATTCATGAAAATATAAATATAAAATATTATTTATTATTCATCATATAATATATTAAATTCAGAAAATATTTTTTAATTGTATATCAAAATTTTCATATTATATTCATCAATTATTTTATTATAATATATATTTAATTTCATATATATAATAAATATTTCTGATATTTTAATTTATAATTATTATTTTATAAATAATTATTTATTTAATGATCATACACATTTATTAAATATAATATACATTAATATTTGGTGAACAAAAAAAGGGAGAAAAAAATATTTTTTATATTTATTCAATATTATAATTCAATATATTTAACATGATTATCACAATTTAGCAATTAATTTTATATGTTTATTAATTTTTCATATATCATATTATATATATTATATAAATATTTTAAGATATATTATATATTATTTATTTTTTTTATTATTCACAATAAAATTGTATTTCAGATAATTAATATTAAGATATCCATCATTAGATATTAAAAATAATATTATCATAAAATATATATCATTTATTATATAATATATAAAACATTAATTAAAATAAATATTCATTAATTTAATATTATATATTATTATATATACATTTCAATTTTTTAAAAATAATAAAATTTAATAAATATTTAATAATTAATATTATTTTTATATATTAAATATCATAGTTATTTTATTATAAATTATTTCATTATATGAAAATCAATATTATTTTCAATTTTATTTTATATATTAATAACATAAATTTCAGTTATATTAAATATAATTTATTTTTAATACATAATTTCAAATTTTGTTTATCAATATATATAATAATATATTTATTATTAATAAAAATCATATTATATATATATTTTGGTTTATTGAAAATATAATTTATATTGAATAATTTATATTATTATAATATATTAAATTCAATTATAAATACAATAATATAATCAATATTATATTATTATATTGGGTCCTTAAATTATTACATTATATAATATCATAATGTATATTATTAAAAATTAATTCATATATTTTGTATATTATAATTTATATACATTATTCAAATTTTTAATATTTTTTATAAAAAAATTTTATATATATTTTAATATATATTTTATAATTCATTATAATATATAGTTAATAAATAATCATAACATTTTAAATTCATTATTAAATTATATATATTACAAATATATAATATTTTATACCATATATTCAATTTTTTGAAATATATTCAATTTTATATTAACATAATGATTATATTATTATATTCATATATTTAATATTTGATTATTAATCAACATTTGATATATTTATGTTTTATAATTTATATAATTTTTGTCATAAACATTAAAAATACATTTATATAAATTTTTACATTATGTATTTTATTTTTCATGAAATATTGTATTCATATTATCATTTTATATTAATATAAAAATTATATTATTATTATGTATTTACATTTTTTTCATTATAATTCATATTTATATGATAAAAATATATCATTATTTTATATTATCTTATATGATATCTTAAATATACATATAAAAATAAATATATATACTTAATTTATATTATATATATAATTTTTTATATTTTATTATATTTTATTTCATGTTAGATTAATAACATTTTATATAATTGTATTCATTATATTTTTTTAGTTTCATATCTTAAAGTTAAAATAAAATTTTGATGATATATATAGTATAATTTATTTCTATATCATAATATCAAATTTATTATATTTTAAATTTATAACATTGTTTATAAATAATTAAATATAAAATTATTTAATATTTATAAATCATTATAATCAATATTTATATAATCATTATATGAATTATTTTACATATTTTTAATTATTATATATTTTATAAATTATAATAATTAATCATTATTTTTATTATTTATTTTTTATAATATATAATATTTTTTCACATATATATTTTAGATATTAATATATTCAATAATATTATATACACATATATTATTTTTTTTAAACAATGTACAATTTATATAAGGGGGGGGGGGAGGAGCATTAAAATCAATTATTATTAATTCATATTAAATAATAATCAATATTATTATTATTTTAGTATAAATATAAAAAATTATTTTATTAACTGTAATATACATATATAAATATTTTTTTATTATTATTTTTATTTTAATATTTATTTGTTCAAATTTCATATAATATAATATTAAATTCATAATAAAATATAACAAATAATATATAAACCAAATATTTATTCACAATGTTAAAGAATTCAAATTTAATATTATATCATATATTGTTTACATTAAATATAAAACCATATAATAACAATAATTAATATTATAAAATATTTTTTTTTTTTTATTAATTATCATATTTAATTTAAACATAAATTATATTACAATACACATATTTATATAATTGAATTTTAATTTATATGACATTTAATAATTTCATATATTTTATTATATATCATAAATTATTTATTTATTATATATAATTTATTTTAAACATTTTTTATTATATTTATAAATACTAAACATAATTATTATATATATTATATATAAATTTTTTATTCAGTTTATTATAATATAAGATCATTTATTATATAATAAAGCAAATTCATGATAAAAATTTATATAATATTTCATATAAATATAATTATAATGATTTATCAATATATATTTAATTTTTTATTTATAGTTTATATTATTTATATATATAAATAATAATAATATAATTGTCATATTAATTCATCATAATAAAATATATATATATTAATATTTAAAATTATAAATAACGGGTTAATATAATAAATATGGATTAAGATATAAATATAATTATTATTAAATTAATATTTCACATAATTATGATTTATATTATCATATTATTAATTAATAATTTATATAATATACAAATAGGTATAATTTATAATTCATATATTATTTTATATATACAGTTATTAATTTATAATAATATATTCATAAATATATATAATCAATTTATTTACATTTTTAATTATATAATTATATATTAATATAATATATATTATTTATAATTATTTATTTAATGAAATATAATATATATCATAAATTAATTATAGTATATTTTAAATGATATATATTTATATAACATATGTATAATATATAGATTTTATATAATTTCATTTTTAATATATTATATTATAATAAGTATTATTTTTTTTAATTTATTTAAATAATGATGTATTCAATGTATCAATTATGATTATTATTTAATAATTCAATTCATTTATAAAAATTTATATTCATTTTCATTATTTTTCAAAATTAATATTTTAATTTTATATTAATATAAAATAATATATAAAATTTTATATTTCAAACATTGTTTTTGATTTATTTATTATTTAATTTAATATATTCTTATATATTAAACATTTAAAATATATTATAATAATATTTATTAAAATAATTTCACAAAATATTAATTTTTATTATGTAATTATTTATCATTTTTATTATTTATATATATTTTTAAATATTTTTTAGTATATTATTGTTTGAGTTAATTAATTATAATCAAAGTTTAATGTTAATATATATTTATATATGATATATATATCATAATATTCATATCATTTATAAAGTTACGATTTTTTAAAATTTTATATTTATTTCAATATATATTTATATTTAATAATATTATTCATAAATATAAATATTATATTTGTTTATTATTTATTATTTTCATTTAATATAAATGTATCATATAATATAATATATTCATGGTAATTTAATTATTTGACATTTTCAATAATATATTCATATCATATATATTTTTTGATTTTTACAGTATAAATACATATATAAATATATTTAAATATCATCAAAAAAAAAAAAAAAAAAAAACTTATATTTTTTTTTTTATATTTACAATTATATTTATTATAATATTACATTTACATTGTAATTATATATTTAATTATAAATATGATTATTTTTATTTTTATATATATATATTTTTCATTTTAATTTATATTTTATATATAATATTAAATTAATCAATAAATATTATAAAATATATAATTTCAATTAATATATATCATTAATCAATTTTATTTTTAATATATAATAATACAATATCATTATTATTTTTTTAATAAATAAATATTTTAATTATATATTAATTGTTTATTATTAATAAATTTATCATTCAATATTTATATTATATTAATATTATTTTAAAGGTAATTTTTTCATTTATTAAATTTATTTATATTATATTAAATAATTAATTATAATATATTTATTGATATTTAATTTTTTAATATTCAAATTGAAATTTATATTATCATATTTAAAATATATAATATTATATTTACATATTAATATAAATTATATTTATCATATTTATAATTATTACATAAAATATAATATATATTTATAAATAATAAATAATCAATAATAATAATAAAAAAATTTTTATAAAAATATTCATATTATATGTGTATTTATTAATATATAATAATATTAAATCATATTTATTGTTTTTCAAATAATATTATCAAATATTTTTTTGATTTATGAAATATTATTTATCAATAATTTTTATGATTAATATTATATATATATTTTTATATTTATCAAGATATATTAATATATATGTATTTTATCATATTATATAAATATAAATAATATTCATATAATATCATTATATTAATTATATATTTCCTAAATTCATAATATATATTTTATTTTTCAATTAAATTATCATATATTTATAACATATTCATTTACAAATCATATTATTTATATATATATTATTATTTATTATATTTTAATGATATAAATTTTAATTTATTTATAATCATATAATATTAATAGTAGTAGAAAAAAATCATCATATTATTAATTTATATTTTTAAAATTATTAAATAAATCATGATAATATAATTTAATAAAATATATATTTCATTTGATATAATTATAATTTTTTTATATTTTTATACAATTTTTTTAATATTTCAACAAATGATATATATATAATTTATAGTTTACATATTTTCAACATAATTTATTATTATAAAATTTTTATTTATCAAATTAATTTTCATAATTATTTATTAAAATTTTCACAATATTTTTAATTGTAAACATTAAATTACATATATTAATATATTTTATTTTCATATTTTATATAATAATAATTTATAATAAAATATTTATATTAATTTATTAAAGGTATATATAATTTGAATTTATTAATATAATCATGGAATGTATTTCTTAGGCTGCTGCACTAAAGGGTTCTGATCATGGGGGCCACAAATGTCATGCCAGGCTAGATGCTCATCAGAAGAAATTGAAATCCCAATTCTTCCACCCCACCATTGGATCATTCCCTCAGGAATATAATTAAAATAGTACGCAGGATATACAATCATAAAAAGTTAGCAATTTTCTTCGTGCCAGTCATGGATATGGCAAATTATTAATAAATTCAGTTTGATATATAAATTCTACATAGATTGTTTTTTACTTTCATCAAATTATATGTCATAAATATTTTGAATTATAATTCTGAGGATGATATTCAATATAAGGAGGATTTAGCAAATGGAGAGCCTGAGGTATTTATATTTTTACATTTCTAAGCCCATTATTATATTTTATTTTTAAGGAATAATGTAGAAACAACCTTTTTTAAGATAAGCTTACAAGATTGATATTCTTATGGATTTTGATGCAAAATGATATGGTTTTACTTCATGTTAATGGTTTTGCCATCATATAATGGGTGTTAATCGTTAATATCTATGGTGATATCAGCCGCCCCAAGGCTATGACAGTCTTCTGGTCTTCAATGGCTCAGAGCATGACAAAACGTCCTATGAAGGAATGCTCACTGGTCCTGTTACCATTCTGAACTGGTCTTTTGTAAGAAATGATCAACCAAGGTAAACAAAAGGAAGAGGAGAGGAGAGGAAGAAAAGAAAGAAAAATTTTTTTTCAACCTGCTAATTAGTGGGCTTCTCTTATTGTTTCCTTTGTTGCTTAAAGATACCTGGCTCTTGCAGATCTGAAACTTGCTATCAATTGCTCTTGCTATTAAGGATGAAGTCGAGGATCTTGAGAAAGCTGGTGTCACTGTTATTCAAATCGACGAGGCTGCTTTAAGAGAGGGTTTGCCTCTTAGGAAGTCTGAGCAGGCTTTTTACTGATTCATCATTCAGGATCAGAATTTGGTAATAAAGATATACATAACTTTCCATTCCTTTCTTGATATCTGATGACAGATCCCAGAAGTTTAGGCTGTGTATGGTAACGATTCTGATCCCAAAAAAATTCTGACTAAAATGACTTTTTTGATTTGTTCCTGGATGAGTTTTTGGAGAACCAGAAACGCGTTTGATAACTGCCACAAAATTTATATTAAAAAAACTGTTTCTTTTCTAATTTTTTTTCATTTAAGTCAAATAACTATGTAGTTACTTTGTAAAATTTCATCCTAAATGAAGGCTAATTCCAATGCACACAAAAATAATTTAAAATACATTTATTTTTTTTAGCATGTTATAAATGAAACAAAAATTTTAATACATAATGTTTGAAGTTCGATTGAAGCATGGGACACGTTTTCATATTAAGGACTCATTTTTCTTTAAATGTTGCGTTATCCGAATACATACAAACATAACAGCCAAATAACAAATTATCCACTGAAAAAAAAAGGACTAAATTGTCCTCCTTCATATGAAGTACGAGTCCTTCACTATCATTTTGCAACTTCTGTCCTAAATCCAAGTGGGTGTTTGGCTCCAGCTCCATGTGTAGATGACCACATTTTGTGACACACGGTTACGAGTATATATGTTACCATTTGCATGTTGGATACCCTCATCTTTTGCAACATTTTTTGTAGAAGAGTGAAATTTAGGAAATCTAGGAAATTTAGATCCCAATTTATGAAAATGAGGTCAAACTAGCATTAATCTAAGCTTTTTTTTATTTTTAGGAAATTTCTAAATTTTTTGTGATTTTTAAAATATTTTCCAATTTTTTTTAATTTTTTTTTATTTTTATTAGGTTGAGAGAAAAGTGATGAGAAAATTGGAAGGGAAAAGTGAAGATGTGAGATTTCATTATGTTTTGTAATTGTCAAAAGTGATTCTTTTTCAGAATCAACTTTTTTTTGGTTCTGAATTTTGCTCTAAAACTGATTCTGATTCTCTAAAACTGATTCTGGGAATAGAATCACAATCAGAATTATTTGGGTTACCAAACATGATTCTCATTCTTTACTGTTCCAGGGAACAGAATCAGAGAATGAGAATGGTTACCATACGCGGCCTTAGTTACAGTAATCCCTCTCATTCTTACTATGTTGAGATGAATTAGAGCTTAGGAATATTTCTTCAGTTTCTATTTAATTGGGGACTGAATTTCCTACCACTTCGAAAAGGTTCAAAATCCATCTGTCAATTTGGGAATAATGCTGAACTGATTAGTAGATTTCTTTACAGTCGAGAGCATTTATTGTCAGAGTGAAAAATGTTATTATCTTGCTGTCTTCTGATTGGTTATTCTTTGCATAGTCTTGTAGTAAGGAAATATGGAGCGAATCAAGCTTATAGTTCCTCTCTTATGCTTTAATGGAAAAGATAGCGATTCCCTTCAGTGCTGAAACAGCTAATCTGATTTGTTCTGCAGATCCATACTCACATGTGCTATTCAAATTTCAATGACATCATCCACTCGATAATCAACATGGATGCTGATGTGATCACCATCGAGAACTCCAGATCAGATGAGAAGCTGCTTTCAGTTTTCCGTGAAGGAGTGAAATATGGTGCTGGCATTGGTCCTGGCGTCTATGATATCCACTCGCCCAGAATTCCATCCGCAGAAGAAATTGCCGATAGAATTAACAAGATGCTTGCGGTCCTTGAGAGCAACATTCTTTGGGTCAACCCTGATTGTGGCCTCAAGACCGCAAATACTCTGAAGTAAAACCTGCTCTGAGCAACATGGTTGCTGCTGCCAAGCTCCTCCGCACCCAGCTTGCCAGTGCTAAGTGAGTTTAGTAGTACTCATCAGATGCTAGTGATCCTTGTGATGTGAAGGTTCTGTCGAAAAGCTCAAATAAGTGCGCCCCCCACATTTCACAAGTTGATCGTGTATACATAGTACTTGGATGTGTACGGATTACTTTAGTGGGTTTTCTCTCCATTTCTCTGTACCTTGTGGATTAATCGTTCTTTCCGACCCCCTGCCCCCTTAAATAAAAAATTAAACAAAGGAAATTTATCATATGCCAAGAGCTGAGTTTGCCCGTGGAATCATGAACTTGTTCATATGTACCAAATTCTCCTGTTTCATGGGAAATTTGGTTAGTTGGGATGAAAAATAGAAAGAATATCAGCTGAGGATTTATTATTTATGGAAGGTACATTATTCACTTGTAACACTTAGAATTACATTTCATGCTGAACGAAGTGTGGAGCAACAAATTGTTTTTGCAAGCTTAAAGTTCTGGGTCAGATTCTGTTGTTCCAATAGACCTGAATGCATGCTTAACATACAAGCCAAGCACCACAATTAGTAGAGCTGCCACGATTATGTTCATCAAATTCCTTGGCTTCTTCAGCTTCGTGACCAAATCCTCAACTTTTTCCTTGTGATTATTGGCTTTGGGCTGACCAATGTCACCGGCCTTCGTTGTTCCCCTTTTTTCCATCTTCTTGCCTATATCTGCAGTATCGCCACGCTTTTGATCCTTTTCAGTTGCTTTCTTTTGAGCCAAATCGTCCCTCTTCTGCCGTATAGCCGTCGCCGGTCCATTTTTCGCTTCGTCTGCTCTCTTGCTCTCCTCTTGGACTTCCTCGGGTTTTTCCTCGTCCTCTGTCGATTTCTTTGGTTTCTTGTCTTCCTCTGTTGGTTTTGCTGGCACTCGTTCTGCCTTCGGTGGCTCCTCGATATCCTGTTTTGGACCCATTTTTTGAGGTTCTGCTGTAGGTGTGGGTTCGGGAGGCTTAGTCGGTTGGACTGCTGGTTTTGCCTCTCCACGGGGCTCGGCTGGAACGATGATCTTCGGAAATTTGACATGAAGAATACCGTTGTCGAACTTTGCGCTGATCTTGTTAGAATCGTAATTGGATGCCATAGGCATTTCTTTGCGGAATCGGTTCCATTTGCTGTCGCTAACTTGACGCTCTCCCATGACCCTCAAATTGCCAGCCGATGTGATTTGAACCTTCAGTTGATCCTTTTTGAAACCTGTTAATATCCATCAGATGGCTGCGAAGTTAGTGTCTTAGACCTTCATTTAGATTTGCTAGAACCGCTCTTTTACCAGCAACCCTAATCTGATGCTGCCTTTGGCTTTGATGAGAGAAATTATCAAACATGTTGTATTAGTGAGCAACTTGTGCCCGATTCATTTTTTTAAGCCGATTTCGACTGACAGACAAATTGTTCTCCTTCAACGGCAGATGTATTGCTTTTGTACACCAAGCCTGATCTAATGTAGTGAAGATGATAGCTAACCGCTTTCAAAGAAATGATGAAAAAATGCCACGTAGCGAATCGTGTATCACCTGGCAGATGGATGAGAAGCGTGTCGAATCCGTCTTCTCGTGCCCAGTTCGTGGTCGGCTCGAAGTCGACGAACTCGCGGGCTGCCATCCTTGGCCTGTCTTGTTCTTCTGCCTGTTTTGCTTTGCTCTGAATTAGGGGAAGATCTTATCGTATTGTGAGGAAGGTAGGATTGGATTTGGGTGAGTTTTATAAACCCAGCAAGCCAGATTGAGGGGTTGCTTCCTTTGGGATTTGGTTATTCTTTGGTTTTCCCCTTGAATGATAGCTCTGTCTTTTTTTTTGGTGGGCTGTTCAAGGGTTGCACGTATGCTTTGTTCATCTCCATGCATTAAGAAAAGCCGAGATGCTTTGCCTCTTTTGGACTCTTCAGGAATGACACTGAGAAGGAGATTCCCCTTCGAGATGTCGCAGGTATATTTCACGTAGTAACCATAGCTGAGTAGCTTGGTCGCGAAGCAAGCGCAAAAACACGTTTAATCCTGATTGATATATGATATGAATAGTTTTTGTCGGGAAAAAATTTGTTCAAAAAGTCTTAAATTTATTGCACTTTTGTCAATTCAATCATAAATCTTTTACTTTTGCCAATTGAATTCTAGACTTTTTTCACGTTCTGCCAATTGAGTCAATCTGGCGAACTTTGATCGGAAATCGCTGACGTGAATGCATGTGGCACGGCTGTCGCTCACGTGAACAATTTCTAATAACATTTTAACATCTTTCGGACATCACTTGCAACAATGATCACATCAAGATTACATATGATCACCATTCTCTCTCTGTTTTACTAAAGGTATCTAGTCTCGTGATATGAATGGAGGATTAAGTTTTTGATGACCACCAATTCTATCGTTTCATTCGCCACACATTCAACCACTTCGACCAGAGTAAGTTGTCCGCAACCTCGGTGATGTGACCAGGTTATAATTATCGATTGATTAGATTGTTGCGGCCATGCGAAAGATTTGAAAACATATTATCCTCCATGATTGAAGCTCACCACATAACCACTCCATCAGTAATAGCTTTTTAAATTCTTCCATTGACGTGTGAAAATTGACATACTTGAGAGATTATTGTGTTGATCCACCCCACAATGAGGGTGAAAAGATAACACTGCCGCAACCTGCTCCTTTTGATTTTATCAACCAAGCCTTGAATTTTCAACTTTTGTCACTTTAGCCTATATAGATAAATAAATAAAACCATGAATTTTGAAGGGTTTCCCTTATTTTCTTCAATTAATTTATGCACTATTTTTATTTTTCAAATCTAAGAAATATAGCTCTTGGTCAACGTCTAGAAAATGTTAACCCCCTCAATCAGCTGTAAGTGGAGCACCAATTTTGTACTATACATCCGCAAATCCCAAATTACAGACCTCTCGGGAGTCGAAAATTGCAAATTTGGAAACTCTTGCGCTCTTCACATTACATAATCCATTCCAACCCCACAACATGTGGCTGGTATGAACGTCCTAGGTAATTGATCGGGGATAAAGAGACGCCGCCCTATGAAAACTATGCGAGATCAACAAATTTCAGATCTAACCCGTCGTCCTAATTTTAGATATCATATGCAAATTTAGGCCCACCATCCTTTTCGACACGTCCCACTCGTATTTTATATACTAAATGAAATATTAATTAATTTTTTTTGGGTGGAAAATTATTGTGTTGATCTACCAAGTGATGATAATGTGTGAGAGTTCAAAGATAATATTGTCTGAGGCTGCGCCTTTGACTTTCTCAATCAAGCCTCGAATTTTCAAACTTTGATCACTTTAGCATTTATAGATAAATAAAAAATGAAATAGTTTCTTTTCAGTTGCTTTCTTTTAAACATGGCAATTTCATCTCTTCTTTTTCTTGTTTTTTTGCCCTTTTGTTCAACGAACAGGATTTTTTTTTTTGGTTGATTAAGTTTTGTGGACCTATGAAGGTTTCCCATATTTTCTTCAATTAATTTTGGAGATAATTATACAAATAATCCATAAAATTTGCTCAAATATGATTTATTTAATTTTAGCCTAATGTTCAACGTGGGCCATCAGCTTCTTATATTATTATAATATACTGTACAAATTCTTCGGAAAAATAAAAATGAAAAAAAGGGGTCGGCGGACCGCGCCCGTCACGGTATCGACTTTTAACGTCATCCAACGGCTGAGATTTGTCCACGACGAGTCTGCGCTTCTTTTCTTTATTCACTATCGTCGTCGTTAAGATGTTGAATGTGGAACGTTCGTGTGCATGTTGTCCGAAGAAGACAACTTCATCGACGGCGATGAAAATTTTCCCTTTTTTGGGTCGTAAAATAATAGCGTGACATCACCTTTTTTTGACAGTTTCGGTGGCGGTTCGGGCTCGACCACGTTGGATATAATGGAGGTATGACAAACAATGAGCCGTGAAGCTGTTGCTGCAGAGTCTCAGGGGCCCCTCGCGAGATGGAGGGGAGAGACGCCAAGGCTGCCGGCGGGGTTCTCGTGTTCGCCGTCAACGGGGAGAGGTTCGAGGTCTCCGGTGTCGACCCTTCCACCACTCTGCTCGAGTTCCTCCGCACTCGGACTCGTTCAAGAGCGTCAAGCTCGGTTGTGGCGAAGGTGAGCTCCGTGTCTCTGCTTTCGTTTGTTCATTGAGCTCGAGCTCGAGCTTGTTTGCGGGTTGGGTTTTTAGTTAGATTTGGAGGAGTCGTCTTTTTGCAGGTTCGGTCTGTGTTGTGAGATTGAAGTGATTAGTGGCGTCAATATGTGTCCGGGTGCTTCCCCTCTAGTCTCTACTATTGTTGCTTATTGAACTTCTTACAGCATCGGAGCCTGTACAGGTTCTTTTTGTCTTCGTTTTGGTGTGTGGCATCGTTGTGAAGAAGTGTTGCATCACGAAGTATCATTTACACAGAGATTTTACAATTTTGGTTTTTGCAGGTGGCTGTGGCGCTTGTGTTGTCCTCTTGTCCAGATATGATCCTGTGCTTGACCGAGTCGAGGACATCACTGCAAGTTCATGTCTCACCCTGCTATGTAGTGTAAATAGATGCTCTATTACAACCACCGAAGGTCTTGGGAACAGCAAGGACGGGTTCCACCCGATCCACCAAAGGTTCTCCAGCTTCCATGCCTCTCAGTGTGGCTTCTGCACCCCGGGATGTGCATGTCGCTCTACGGCGCGCTGGTCAATGCCGAGAAGACCGACAGGCCCGAGCCTTCTCCAGGATTCTCCAAACTGTCCGTCTTTGAGTCTGAGAAGGCTATCGCGGGAAATCTTTGCCGCTGTACCGGGTATCGGCCTATAGCTGATGCCTGCAAAAGTTTTGCGGCTGATGTCGATTTGGAAGATTTGGGGCTCAATTCTTTTGGAGAAAGGGGGATAGCGAGGAGTTCAAGATGAGTAGGTTACCTCCGTATTGCGCAAAGACGAGAAATGCAATTTTCCCGAGTTCCTGAAGAAAGAACTAAAATCTCCTACGCTATTGGATACTAAGAGGTATGATTGGTACACTCCGACCACTGTTGAAGATCTTCGATGCCTGTTGGAAACTGATGGAACCGGCAATACTTCCCTCGTAAAGCTAGTTGCTGGAAACACGGGGATGGGTTACTATAAGGAAGCCAAGCGATGGGAGAAGTACATTGATCTCAGGAATATTCCCGAGCTCGCCATTGTCAAAACGGATGAAACAGGGATTGAATTTGGGACAACTGTGACAATTTCTAAAGCTATTGAAGCATTGAGGGAACAGAGCGAATGTATGTCATCCACAGGAGGAGGAACGATATTCAGAAAAACTGCTGATCACATGGAGAAAATCGCTTCAGGCTTTATCAGGAACACGGCAAGTCTGGGAGGAAATTTAATGATGGCGCAGAGATTTCATTTCCCTTCAGATATTGCTACAGTACTTCTTGCGGTAGATTCACAGGTGACTGTAATGTCCGGACCCAAGCAAGAAGTGCTTACATTGGAGGAATTTTTGGAAAAGTCTCCATTGGATTCCAAAAGTGTACTTTTAAGCATCAAAATCCCGACTTGGCACTTGAGAAGAAGTACGGCTTCTGAAGCCACCAAAGGCTACTTTTTGAAACATATCGAGCTGCGCCCCGACCTCTTGGAACGCATTGCCCTATTTAAATGCAGCTTTCTTGGCTGAAGTTACTGTTAGTGGGGCTCTTCATGAAATTATCATAAACAATTGTCAGTTAGCTTTTGGTGCTTATGGAACTCAACATGCTATACGAGCAAGAAAGGTCGAGGAAACTTTAACTGGAAAAGTGCTGAGCCTGAATGTCTTGAGAGAGGCAATTGAAGTAGTTAAAGCTACTATCGTGGCAGACCATGGAACGAGGGATCCTGCTTACAGATCAAGCTTGGCTGTTGGGTTTGTTTTTAAGTTCCTTAGCCCCCTTGTTGAGTCTAGGGCTAAAACAGTCGGTAATAGTTTAAATGGTTACAAGAGTGCCATTTCGGCCGGGGAACCCAATCTAACTCAGGACCATGGGGAGTTTCAAGATAGCCAAATCTCTTCCTTGCTATCATCATCGAGTCAGGTGTTGAACTGAATAAAGAGCACTATCCTGTTGGAGAGCCAATTAAAAATCCGAAGCAGCCATTCAGGCTTCTGGTTCGTTCTCTCTTCTCTCTCTTCTTCTCTCTCTCTCTCTCTCCTCTCTCTCTCTCTCTCTCTCTCCACATTGGAACTTTAAACAGAAATTACTAATGAGACCTTTTGCACCCTTAATTATCAGGTGGAGTTGACTCTTCTAGTTATTATATTCAGTTACCAAATGTTCAATGTGTTGCAGCTGTGTAGCACCAGATATCTTTTGGTTAATCATAGCACTGATTATTTGATCAACTAGTATCTCCTATGTAGGTGAAGCTGTGTATGTTGATGATATTCCTTCACCAGCAAATTGCCTATATGGGGCATTCATATACAGCACGAAGCCTCTTGCACGGGTAAAGGGTATCAGAATACCATCTAGCATACCATCTAATTCTGTCTCCTCAATCGTTTCCTTTCAAGACATTCCGGATGGTGGACAGAATGTAGGATCAAGAACCATATTTGGTTTCGAACCTTTGTTTGCTGACGAGCTTGTTCACTGTGCCGGTCAGCCTATTGCCTTAGTGGTAATCCAGTTAGTATCTTGTAATCACCTCCTTGCTTCCATCAGATATAATGTAATATGGAGTCTTGCACCAGACATAATGAAATATGGAGTCAACTTGACTTAAATTTGTTGCCATTGCTCTGTAGGTGGCCGACACACAGAAACATGCTGATATGGCTGCAGACTCTGCAGTGGTTGACTATGACGTGGATAATATAGAAATGCCTATTTTATCATTGGAAGAGGCTGTTGAGAGGTCCAGTTTCTTCGAGGTGCCTTCTTTCCTTTACCCCAGTGAAGTTGGGGATTTATCAAAGGGAATGGCTGAAGCAGATAACAAAATTCTTTCTGCAAAGGTACTTTGTTTCAGATATTTATTCGTTGTCTTCTTCACCAGCTCCATCGTCGCTAACAGAAAGATTTTGCTTACAGTGGACTCATTTTTGAAACAAGGTCAATTATTTGGTATATGTGCAGATTGAACTGGGATCGCAGTACTACTTTTACATGGAGAACCAGACTGCACTAGCTGTACCGGATGAAGATAACTGCATGGTCGTCTATAGTTCGAGTCAGTGCCCTGAATATGCACACAGCACAATTGCAAGTTGTCTTGGCATTCTTGAACATAATGTTCGTGTTATTACAAGACGGGTTGGAGGAGGGTTCGGTGGAAAAGCTATAAAGGCCATGCCGGTGAGTGTATAATATAATCATCTCTGTCGGTACTTCTGCACGGTGACATGTTCATGTTTTATAGTAAGGAAGGAACATAATCATTGATATAATTATCAAAAACACTGAAACAAAAGTAAATTTACATAATTGATGAGGGTCCTGGATTCAAGGGAGTTCACATACTTTTCTACCATAGTTTGGAGGATGTTGTTCTCTTTTTTCTTTTTCCAAGTCTAGTTAATCTATCTTCTCTTGACAATACATCCAGCGGATGTAGCTAATTTCAAACTAAATAATCATGCAGTCCTAAAAGTTAAATTTAGCGATCACATCCCTATTGTCAAATTCTATCGATAAATGAGGTTACACCAAAAGTCCTTATCTGTACTTAATTTTACGTGAATTAAATAATGCCATGGAATTTATTTAGTTGTGGCAGTGGAAAACTTCAGTTTACCATCGAGGTTAGAGGACAAGAGATTTACATCTACAGCATAGTTTTTTCTGCAAAACATTTGGTTGAAATTGGCATTGCTGTTGGATTTTCTGGGGATCGACACACAATATGGAGTAAATTCAGTTCTGCCAAAATATGTTGCTGATTTTGGCATTGTTGTAATATTTGGGTCTTATGTTGATCAACACACAAGGAGGACTAATTCCAGCTCTGCCTGTTAGAGATTTGTGTAGCATAAGTACCTTAATTTGCTTGGTATTTCTTTTTCACTTTTGAGTACTGAAAAAGGAATCAGTATCCAAATTTATCATTGCAACCTGGAACTATAATTTGAGTTAGAAACATCTCTTTGATGCTCATGTTCTGTGGTTTGCTTATACATTATCTGCTTGCGTTTCTTGTCTATGTTGGGTTAGACGGAGTGCAACTTTTAGCTTTCACTAATCGCTTTATAGTACCACTTCTTTTGTCAAAAAGAAGTTCAAGCAGGGATATGCATATATCATATATGTGCAGATTTGCTAGTCGATTTCCTTCTCAGTCTCTGCTGGACTATATGTTACTATACAGTATCTACATTGGGTCACACATTGTTACCTCTAGGTATGGGGTCTTAGCACTGTAAGGCTTATATTTGATTTACTGTTTATGGACCTATGATGTTTTTAGGTCGCTGCGGCGTGTGCACTTGCAGCTCATAAACTGCGGCGCCCAGTAAGGAGTTATCTCAATCGCAAGACGGATATGATTATGGCAGGAGGACGGCATCCCATGAAAATAACTTATAGTGTTGGATTCAAGTCCAATGGAAAGATTACAGCATTACGACTTGACATATTACTAAATGGAGGATTATCGACTGATATAAGTCCAGTGATGCCACTGAATATTGTTGGTGCCATAAAAAAGTATGACTGGGGTGCTCTATCATTTGATATAAAGGTATGCAAGACAAACCATACAAGTAAGTCAGCAATGAGGGCTCCAGGAGAAGTTCAAGGGACATTTATTGCCGAAGCCGTGATTGAGCATGTAGCATCTGCCCTTTCAATGAATGTGGATTCTGTGAGAAACATTAATCTCCACAGTCATAGCAGCCTTAGCTTGTTCTATAAGCATAGTGCAGGAGAACCCCATGAATACACAGTACCTGCAATCTGGACTAAGCTGGCCTTGTCTTCTAATCTAGACCAAAGGATTGAGATGGCAAAGGAGTTCAATGGATGTAGCTTATGGAAGAAAAGGGGCATTTCCCGAGTACCTATAGTGTTTGAAGTGTCATTGAAAGCGACCCCGGGTAAGGTGAGCATTTTAAATGATGGATCTGTTGTTGTTGAAGTTGGTGGAATTGAGATTGGCCAAGGACTGTGGACAAAGGTAAAACAGATGGTAGCATTTGCCCTCAGTTCAGTCCGATGTGATGGAACTACAGAGATCTTGAAGAAAATACGAGTCATTCAAGCTGATACGTTGAGCCTTATTCAAGGGGGCTTTACCTCTGGGAGCACCACGTCTGAAGCAAGTTGTCAAGCTGTTAGAGTTTGTTGTGATATTTTGGTTCAAAGACTCTCGCCACTTAAGAATAGTTTACAGGAACAAATGGGATCTGTGACATGGGAAGTGCTGGTTGGTGAGGTAACTCTATTTGCTGATAGTTACTCTTTTGCCTTTAATCACTTAGCAGCTCAAATCCGCGTACTCCCTTTTACAGTCAAGAATGTGTCGGTCTACATGTCCATTTTATGATGCTGAGTTAACCTTTCTGTTTTATGCGGTTGCTTGCAGGCGTACAACCAATCTATTAACTTATCAGCAAGTACGTATTACGCCCCTGAGTTGGACTCCATGCATTATCTGAACTATGGTGGTGCTGTGAGCGAGGCAAGTTTTCCTCTGACACGCAGTATTTGCTGATTAATATAATGGATCAAACCTTGATGCAAAACCGCCTTACCTGGGCCGTGTTCCTCGTAAAGCCATTAGACGTAATATTAATATGTAGTGGTTCGGAATGAAACATACTTCCCTATTTGCTTGACTGTAGATTTTTCAATGTCGTCTGAATGTGACTGAAGTTTTGGCGCCTCAGGTTGAGATAGATCTTGTGACAGGAGAAACCAGAATCCTTCGGGTAGATATCATCTATGACTGTGGAAAGAGCCTCAATCCTGCTATTGATCTTGGACAGGTTATGCCGACAGCTTAAACCTGACTGTGCATGTGGCTTTATGTTATCTTGGCAATTGGGAAATTCGTTCTATCTGCCGAGATTGTGAACTGCAAAATAGGACAACGTCATAGATGAGAGGAACTGAAAGGGAAGTCTTAAGGAAAAAGGACAGACCTTTCCGTATTAGACTTCGGAACATGGATTGCAGTATTGGCATAAAAGCACCTCATTGATATTTAAACTTACCGTTAACGATTACTGTTGTCATGAAAAGGTGCTTGATGCCCATTTACCTGTGGTTGAAGCATCTTCCATCTGCTTCAGGTTTTAGATCTATTTCAAATAGAATTAACCTGAAATGTGTTCCTCTTGGATCTTAATTAATAAGGTGCAATTTTTTTCCATCAGTCCCTTCAACTCAAAGACTAAGAAAACTAAGGACATCAGCGAAAACATATTGTGAAGAAAAGGTCACAAGGATTGCTTTAATTCCGATTGACTCTTTTCGCTGACGTATTCTCTGAATTCGTTATTTCAGATAGAAGGTGCATTTGTTCAGGGACTCGGGTTTTTTATGCTTGAGGAGTACCTGACAAATTCAGAAGGTCTGGTGGTGGCAGACAGCACCTGGACATACAAAATCCCAACTTTAGACACTATACCAAAGGAATTTAATGTTGAGATCCTTAACAGCGGACATCATCAGAAACGTGTTCTCTCTTCCAAAGGTAAAATTGCTTTTCTTCATCTAGCTAGAAGTTATGGAAAATATTGATGAGTGGCAGCCGCTGTTGTTGATAGTCTTAAACGGTGGCAATCTGTCTCTTGAGTACAGAACCATTAACAAGTTGGACTTCTCCAACTCAGTATTAGGACATGTATATCAATTTTCTTTTTTGGTCGCTTGTACATCAATTTGCATCTGTTTTTCTCCGTTCTTTTGCATGACCCAGGATTGTTGCATTACGCTAACCCAGCGACTTAAAATTCTCATGCAGCTTCCGGTGAGCCACCCTTACTTCTAGCCGTGTCCATTCACTGTGCGGCAAGAGCGGCTATAAAAGAAGCCAGAAAACAGCTCCTTTTGTGGAGCGGTCATGAAGGGTCCGATTCGATATTCCAGCTGGGTGTCCCGGCAACAATGCCGGTTGTGAAGGGGCTTTGTGGGCTCAATAGCGTGGAGAGTTACTTGGACTGGAGATTAGCGAAGGAGCAAGAAGTATGAGATCAACCTCACCATCTCTCCCTACCACATGTACCAAAAGAAAAGTGTACTCATTATACATTAAATCTCAGAGATAGTAGATGGTGTCTTGGAAAGGACGTTATGTAACTTTCATCTCCTGAAGTGATTCTTGAAGAATACTTCTCAGGGAGGATGCTCAAAAAATACGTTGCCACGCGATGTAATTTCCTTTTTTGATTATACGACGGAATTAGAAAGAAAGTGTGGTTTCGATTTGCAGCTGCGGGAATCAAGTAGTTATTGAAAGATTGCACTTGCACATGGAAAAGTTGCTACTGTACATCTGTTAGACGACTTTCATAACCTTTGTACCTCGTTCACTTTGGTGTCAATATTTTTCGACAGATCAATTTAGGTGTCACTTAAACAAAACGATCACTTAAGCATCTATAACAATTTGGATGCTGGAACTGAACGTGCAATATGTTATGGTGGCGGTCAGCTTTAACAGCCCTAGACGGCATTGTCTATATGTTTTTCACCCAATATAAATCATAATTTGGACAAATCAACCATTTCATCTCTTCCACAAACTCTAATTGGAGGCAAAATTAAGAGACGAATCTGGCGATGGAGATGAGTCATGTTTCAAAATTGTGGAGATTCCCTACTTTTTCTTCCGTACTCGTTAAATTTTGCCTCTCTGCCTGCAAATACAATTTCTGGGTCCTGTTGTCCTTGCTCTGTTTTTCTTCCTCATCGTCTTGTTTGATTAATAAACCTTGGCATGGCCAAGCTCAGCTTCTGCGGGTACGAGGAATGCGCACGCGTGCGTGAGAGTAAAACAAAAAAAAAAAGATTTGGTTTATAATAGAATCAACACAAATTGTTTTTATGGTAGCAAATAATGGTGCTGGTTGGTGGTGGCGGCGGCGGTGAAATGGTTGTTTTTTCTCCGATTTGATATTTAAGTGATTCAGCGAAAAGTTTTGACGTCAAAGTGAAGACCATGCGAAAGTTATGACACTCTTAATGTCTTTTTTCTGCGCACTTTTAAGTAATTAGATCAAAAACTTGTTTTTTGAGGAGAATATTTATATGACTAACAAACAGTATGAGGCAGCTACAGTTTCGGTAAATTTTCATATAAAAATTCATTTGTATGTGAGGAATCATCAGGTTGAATAATGAAGTACATCGGACTCCACGGTATTTTCGTCGCGCGTGATCAAAATGATTAGGCAGAAGCAATTTAGAAAGTGATTATTTTAGAATAGATTTAATTTACATTAAAAAAAAAGGAAGATGGTCGATTCAGTCCGGGGTGGTCCACCGGTTCGATTCTCCCGTGGAACTGTGAACTGGACCGCCCAGATGCCAATTCCATTTTGGGAATCGAGAACCGGATCGGAGCTCTCCGAAATCGGATCAACTGACCTGTTTGGTTCAGTTCGGCCGGTCCATTACGCTCAACCCCAAGGTGATAGCTAACTGCTTTCAAAGAAATGATGACAAAATACCACGACGTAAATCTCGTATCACCTACAGATAGATGAGAAGCATGTCGAATCTATCTTCTCATGCCCAGCTCATGGTCGGCTGCTGCGTCCTACTCGCCGGCTGCTGCCGTCCTACTCGCCGGCTGCTGCCGTCCTCGCATCCATTCTCGGCCTTTCGTGTTCCTCTGCCTTTTTGGTTGGCTGTTCAAGGGCTGCACGTATGCTTTGTTCATCTCCATGCATTAAGAAAAGCTGAGATCCTTTGCCTCTTTTGGACTCTTCGGGAAAAGTACTGAGAAGGAGATTCCCCTTCGAGAATTCCCACGTTCGTTGTGGTACTCAGACTAAAGGGCATTTTAATTATGACGTCAATAATCATAATTTGAGAGTAATAAATTTTCGTTTAGGACTGTCAGTTCTCTCGATGTTCTGGTATTTTTGTCATGTCTTGTTGATAGTTGCTCATACGAACTCTTGGTAATGAATGTCTTTCTTTAACGTCGTAGGATTTTTTTTTATTCCTTTATTTTTAACATTATTGGCAACAGCGATCACATCAAGATTACATATGACCACCATTCTCCCTTATTAAGGTATCTAGTCTCATAATATGAATTGAGGATCAAGTTTTTGACGATCACCCCCTCCTATAATTTCATTCACCACGCATTCAACCAATTCGGCCAGAGTAAGTTGTCCGCAATCTCGAGTGACATGACTAGCTTATAATTATCATTGCGGTCATGCGAAAGGTTGAAAACATATTATTCTCCTTGAAGGTACCACATAATCACTCCGTCAATAATAGCTTTGTGAATTCTACCACCCAATGAGGGTGAAAAGATAACATTGCCCCAACAACCTCCTTTTGATTTTACCAACCAAGCCTCGGATTTTCAACTTAGGTCCCTTTAGCCTATATAGATAAATAAAACAATGAATTATGAAGGGTTTCCTTTATTTTCTTCAATTAATTTATGCACTATTTTTATTTTTCAAGTCTAAGAAATATAGCTGTTGGTCAACGTCTATAAAACGTTACCCCCCTCAATCTGCTGTTAGTAGAGCACTAATTTTGTACTATACATATGCAAATCACAAATTACAGACATCTTTGGTAATTGATCGAGAGAAAGAGACGAGAGAAAGAGACACGGTCAATGAAAACTATGCGAGATCAAGAGATTCCGGATCTAACCCAATGTGCAAATTTTATATATTATATGCAAATTTTCGGCCCACCAAGCTTTTGGACATGTCCCACTCTAATTTATATAATAAATGAAATATTAATTATTGTGTTGATCTACCACGTAATATGATAATGACAGTTTAAAGATAATGTTGCCTGAACGTGCTCCTCTTGACTTTCTCAATCAAGCCTTGAATTTTCAACTCTGATCACTTTAGCATTTAATAAAACAAAATAGAAAATGTTTTGTTATTATATTAATTGGATATGTACCTTTTATGGAAACAACATATACATAGTTGTTCTCCAAGAAGAGACTACACATTCCCTAGATTTTTTTGAATCGTATTGAATATTGTATACAATCGGCAGATAAAAAAAGGTGTAGAAACAGAACCTCTGTTTATATCGAAGTTCCTTTGATTGTTCGTATGCACCAACTAATTATGAAATTGCATTGATAGCATAGACTTGTGTCCTAGCTCATTTGAGAGTTGGCAATGGTTCGAAGCACTTCTTTTTATTTTTACACTATTTCGAAAATTCAAGGACTCAATCGTATGGATATGTAAAATATAAAATTTCCAATCTTAGTAGGAACGGGAGGGAAACGGATACTCAATTTCAACCCAGTAGACCATTCCTATGGGTTGGTAAAGGGAGAGCCCGATTGGTAAAAAAAAAAAAAATGCTTGGGGTTATCTTGCACTTGAAAGAAATAGAAAAAGGAAGAGACATTCTATAAAGCTAATCAAGTTTATAAAGTTTCTTTTTTGGTGCCTTCTTTACTTTTCTGACATGGCGAATTTCATTTTCTTGTGTTTTGCCGTTTTGGAGTTCAACAAACAGAATTTTTTTTTTTCGGTGCATTGAGTTTTGTGGACCTATGAAGGTTTCCCTTATTTTCTTCGATTAATTTTGGGGATAATTAAGTAAAAATACTTGAGCTTTGGTCAAATATTCAATATCATCCATGAGCTTTCAATTTGCTCAATATGATCCATTTAACTTTGGCCTAATGTTGAACGTCTACCATGAACTTCTAATTTGTTCAGTATAGTTCATGAAGTTTTCGTAAATATTTAATCTAGTCCATAAACTATATAAAAATATCCAATGTGATCCTTCCATTAACGCAAGCTCCATGATAATATTAGCAATTTTCATATAACCACAGTGTTCAAAGATCGTAGTGAACAAATTAGAATTTCAAGGACGATATTGTACATTGGGTTAAAAACTCCGAAACCTTACTAAAAGTAACGATATTGTACATTTGGCTAAAGTTTAAGGATCGTTTGTTTATTTTTTTCCTTAATTTTGTAACTTTTTTTTTTGTCAGCCACTATTTTAGTGTTTTTTTTTTAGTTCACACTATGTTCAAAAGTAAGAAATACTGATGTTGGTCATCTCCTAGAAAAAGTAGCCCCTGCTGCAAGCAGAGCACCAATTTGGATCTAGTGTCCCCAAACCGCAAATTACAAACTTTGATGAGTCGAAATTCGCAAATTTGCGAAATTCTCGTGCACTTCGCATTGCGCAATCTAATCACACAACATTCGGTTGGCATAAACATCTTAGGTAACTGATCCAGAGAAAAAGACACGGAAAACAGCCGGCCTAAACATCTTTGGTAATTTTTCCTATTTTATTAGGTAGTCATGGATGAGGAATTTCAAATGTTATTCGTACCTTTATGTTATAAAGTACAAGTTCTTCAGAAAAATAAAAATGAAAAAAAGGGGGACAAGCGGACCGTGCCCGTTAAAATATCTCGACTTTTTACGTCATCCACTTTACTTTATTCACCGTCGTTGAGATGTTGAATGTTCCGTTCATGTGGATGTTGTCCGAAGAAGACAACTTCATCGACGGCGATGACATTCCCTAGGATCGTGACACCACCTTTTTTTGGCAGTTTCAGTGGCCGCACGTGCTCCGACGTTGGATATAATGGAGGTTCTATGACAAACAATGAGCAGTGAAGCTGTTGCTGCAGAGTCGCAGTGGCCCCTCGCGAGATGGAGGGGAGAGAAGCCGAGGCTGCCGGCGGGGTTCTCGTGTTCGCCGTCAACGGGGAGAGGTTCGAGGTCTCCGGCGTCGACCCTTCGACCACTCTGCTCGAGTTTCTCCGCACTCGGACTCGCTTCAAGAGCGTCAAGCTCGGTTGTGGCGAAGGTGAGCTCCCGATTCGAGCGTCTCTGCTCTCGTTTGCTCATTGAGCTCGAGCTCGAGCTCGTTCGCGGGTTGGGTTTTCAGTTAGACTTGGAGGAGTCTTCTTTTTGCTGGTTCGGTCTGTGTTCTGGTGCTTCCTCTCTAGTCTCTACTATTGTTGCTTATTGAACTTCTTACAGCATCGGAGTCTGTACATGTTCTTTCGGTCTTCATTTTGGTGTGTGGCATCGTTATGAAGAACTATTGCATCACGAAGTATCATGTACACAGAGATTTCACAATTTGAGTTTTGCAGGTGGCTGTGGTGCTTGTGTTGTCCTCTTGTCCAGATATGATCCTGAGCTTGACCGAGTCGAGGACATCACCGCAAGTTCATGTCTCACCCTGCTATGTAGTGTAAATAGATGCTCTATTACAACCACCGAAGGTCTTGGGAACAGCAAGGACGGGTTCCACCCGATCCACCAAAGGTTCTCCAGTTTCCATGCCTCTCAGTGTGGCTTCTGCACCCGGGATGTGTATGTCGCTCTACGGCGCGCTGGTCAATGCTGAGAAGACCGACAGGCCCGAGCCTTCTCCAGGATTCTCCAAACTGTCCGTCTTTGAGTCTGAGAAGGCTATCGCGGGAAATCTTTGCCGCTGTACCGGGTATCGGCCTATAGCTGATGCCTGCAAAAGTTTTGCGGCTGATGTCGATTTGGAAGATTTGGGGCTCAATTCTTTCTGGGAAAAAGGGGGAAGGAGTTCAAGATGAGTATGTTACCTCCGTGTTGCTGAAATGAGAAATGCACTTTCCCGAGTTCTGAAGAAAGAATAAACTCCCCTACGCTCTTGGATTCTAAGAGGTATGACTGGTATACTCCGACCACTGTGGAAGATCTCCGATGCCTGTTGGAAACTGATGGCACCGGCAATACTTCCCTTGTAAAGCTAGTTGCTGGAAACACGGGGATGGGTTACTATAAGGAAGCCAAGAGATGGGAGAAGTCATTGATCTCAGGAATATTCCCGAGCTCGCATTGTCAAAACGGATGAAACAGGAATTGAATTTGGGACAACTGTGACAATTTCTAAAGCTATTGAAGCATTGAGGGAACAGAGCAAATGTATGTT
>JAGVVM010003015.1:0-17334 GCA_019149425.1 Psidium friedrichsthalianum
TTCTGATCATTTCATCTTTACTACAGACAAGGTACGACGTTCTTTTCTTTTTCGGTGTTGTTGGAGTGGGAGTTGAAAAGGTTCTTTCAACGCAGTAGGTAAATCGTCGTATCACGACTTTGATTTAGTGTCTACTCGTTATCAGTGGATAAACGACGTGATCAACCACAGTCGGATCAATTATTTGCATAAAATTTGGGAGTTTGTCTCTAAAGAAATGACGTAAGTGGGAAAACGTTTGATTAAAAATGTGACAGATTTCCTTTTTTTAAAAGGAAAAACAAAGATGTGATAAATTCATGTGCGAATTCGGCGTCTCCTTATCAAAATAACTTTGAGAATCACACCATCTACCGGAAAATTTGTTCAGAAAAGTCTACTGCACTTTCTTCATTCAATCATAAAATTTTCAATTAAATCAATTGAGTCCTAAGCCCTTTCACGTTTTGTAAATGGAGTTTATTTGACCAATTTTTTTTCCAGAATCCACTAATGTGGACGCTGACCAACTTATGTGGCACAACTGGAACTGAAGTGAACATTATTAATAATAAATTAATATTTTTAAATTTTATCTCTTTCTTTCTTTTCTTTTTCATTCTTTTATTTTCTTCCCTTCTTTCTCTAGCCGATCATTAGGCCTCGTAGATGACCGACGATCAGCCAAAAGCAAGGGCGGGCTAGGTTGATCTTACCAGCCTCGCCTGCCCCTTGCGAGGCTCGACCTTGTGTTGTTTTTTTATTGTCCATATTCAATTTAGGTTATGCACTACATTCGTGCAGCAATTTCTCACTTGAACGAGACGGTTCGACTGCATCCTTGCCGGAATAATCATGGTGAAATTGGTTTAAAAAGAAGAAGAAGAAGAAGTTTGTGATCGTGAATCGAATAAAAAACGTCATTGAGTCTAATAAAGGAATGTCATGGGGATATTGGCAGCCGAGAGATGATTACACGCGCATAGACGGGGTCAAACACACCTGAGCACGTACGACATAACAATTTTGGGAACAGGTAAAGATTCATTCCTCTCTGAATGCGTCACGAAAAGGAAATATAATGTGCAGTAATCTGGTAAAAAAAGGTTGACTTCGTCAATTCCCCACGACTGTTGTGGAGGGCAAGATTGATTGACAGGAAAGCTTTTAAGGAAAAATTGTCCAAAAAATTTTAAAATTATTGTACGGCAGCCAATTCAATTCTAAACATTTTTATTTTGTCAGTTTAGTGTTAAACCTATTGACAATTTGCTAATTTAATCCTAAAATTTTCAATTGTGTCGATATTGTCTTCAACATTTTGACGATTTAATTCTAAACCTTTTGACAATTTATTAATGTAGTCATTTCGGCTAATTTTCCATATAAATGGATTTAGGACTAAATTAGAAAAAAATTCATCAGATTTAGGATTAATTGATACGATTGAAAGATTTATGATTAAATTGGCACTCATCACATGATTTAAGAAAGATTTAAAACTAAATAGTCATCATACAATAGATTAGAGACGTTTTGGACAGTTTTCCCAATCTTTCAAACACATAATCAAGATACCAGGCATCATCACTTTATCACAACTGTAACTTGGAATCGGAATTCTCATCATTTCATTGCGAAAACTCAAGGTGTCTTCTTGCACATCAATAAAAGGGAGAAAGAAGAAACTGAAGAAAGATCACAGAATATCCATGGATGATAACATCTCTTAGTCTTGGCTACATTGCCGCATCAGAAAGGTACACGACTTGCCACCATTCTCCTTATTTTCTTGAGCAATCCACATCTATACTTCAGCCATAATATCAAAGACCGCAAGTCGGGTGCCAGTTCAACTTCAAAACCGCTGAGAACCATATTCATCCAACCACTGACCATAAATTAATTCGATGTTGCGCATGCAAGTGCTGCGTTGTCTATTGAAAAAGGATAGAACACCACAGGGAATACCTTAAATCTTCAATTTTGGACGTTATTCTCTACCTCTGGCTCCAAGTGAAATCCACTTGGGACTGGGGAACGTTTTCAGAGCAAATTTGAGCTGCTTATCTGCAAAATTATAACGATGACCGCCTCCTGTTGCATAGTCATTGGCAACAAAATCTAATTTCAAGTGAGCTCGCATTGCGGGGGGAGAGAGAGAAATCTCCCATGCATGCCCAACAAAATCTAATTTCAAGTCATTCTCTCCCTACCCACGGGCGAGACTGACATAAACCTAATCCATCGAGTTCATTGATCATGATCCCACGTGAATCTCACATGTGAAGTCCACATAATCAATGGTCGAGATGAATCTAAATGGACACGAGTCCATAAAGTCTTTTTACCTTCTATCGTCACCAGAGTAACGAGGCAAAAAATAGAAATATGAAACAAAATAATGGACATGTATATCATTGGTAGTTCGCCATAAAGAATAATATTAATCAGAGCAAACGAATCGTTGTTACACATAACCTTCTGTCTTTTGTTTTCCTTTCTCTCAATCTGAACCGTACAAGAATTAAATATAGAACACGAAATTAAGCTCAAACCTCCATAGGGAGTTATTTGGCCTCTCTTCCCTCTGGTAAACAGCTTTCTAGCCCCAATTTGAATTACGGGACAGCTCAAGTCTTTGCAGGAGAGTTAATCTTTGCAGGAGGTAAGTGCCTTTGTCGTGCCTCCTCTGCAGTCCACAAGTGGCTTGAATCACTCAAAAGAGGTCAAACCAGCCTTTTCAGGGCTCCTTGGTTACAAGGCTTCTGAATGGAGAGAGAGCTCCCCCATCAAGATGCGAACTTCTTGTTCAACCTCATCTCGAATTTGATCACCTTTTTTCTTACCTATCACATATCAATCAGCACGTGATGGTTAGCTACAACCACCATATGCGAAGCAGAAAGTAAAAGAAAAGAAGAAAGAAAATAACCATATGAAAGGGAAGGGCAATCATAAAAGATATGACACTTCCTCCAAGAACCAGAAAGTAGACAAGAAGAAAACTATAGCCTTTAACGTGCAAAGCTGATGCGAATTGAACATCCTAATCTCAAAAGCTGCTGTTCCAATGCCATCTGCCAGTTCAGACACCCAGATGAACTGGACAGTAACATATTGTCCTTGGATCCGGCCATTCATAGGGCCATACAAAACCAACAACAGATGCACACTTGCCCATTTGTTGTACAGAGAATTGTACCACAATCCCATCCTGAAGGGCACAATAGCTAATACTAAATAATCCAGGATATCTACCCCAGCCCACTCCACCCTTTTCACTCCCTTAGAATTCCTAGAATACCCCAGATGCACCCAAGCATAACCCTGCTTCATCACACCAGCAAGACAAATAACATGTACCAAAATGTTCCTTTGCAGCATGGTGTTGCAAACAGCTATTGCATCAGTAAGGCAGTAAAATAATGTGGTAGTTTAATCTAGCACTTTCATGTAAATTTTAACCAGACCTATCAGCAGACGCACCAGAAAAATAGATGTACTCATCTGTTTACTGCCCTGACATACCTAATCAAACAAATAGGCGTCAGAACACCAGGCTACCAGCATTGCTGGTAAACACCTCATCAAACTTCACGTACTTTTAGCTCTTCAAGTTTGGTGAACCCAAAATGTTAGCAGCAGCCTTCGTCAGAGTGCCCTTGGCACCACTAGCCACTTGCCCTGGAGCATTCCTTCCATTAGCCACTTCACTTACTGCAACTGATCTCTTTATCTGCAAGCATGCATCCATAAGGGGAAAAAAAATTGAACTGAATGCCATAGCAAAGATTAAACAGGATAATTCCTGCAGAAAGAGCTATATTTGTACTAATTATGAATGGCAATTGGATAATTGAAATGGATACAGGAATGCGTAATTACAAATATCTAGGAGGAAGTGCTTAAGACGAGGTTTGAGACTTGTGCATAAAGGACCTAACTATGTGCTTGTGAATTTCCATTATCAAAACCAGACAGCCTGGTCAAGTATCTGAATAAGTCATAGAGTTACTAACCAGAATATAAAGCACTATTCAATCTAAAGAAACTTTTGTACTAGAATAAGCTATATCTGGGTACGGCTACTGGGGACCCGGGTACTGGCTTGATTGCAAAGTAATCTTTCAACAGGGACAAAAAATTGAACCAATATACATAGAAAATGGCATTTTAAATTGTAAAATGTCCGCATTAAGCTTATAGGGACATGTGATATAACCATTAACGTAATGCTTCATCCAATAGAATGGAACACATTGGCTTTCCAAAACGTTCTCACAAGACAGAGCACCTTTCATTTTTCCTCCTTTTGTGTTCCCAAAGCTTGAGACAACTACGAGTATCTTGTCGTATAAACAATTAATGATGAAAAAAAAGCTAGTATTTTTGTCCTCATCTCATGATATGAATAGATGATGTCAGATTCAAAAGATTGTGCGCATTACACGTCACCAATTGTGTTTACACAGGTTCAACAAATTTAACAGGCCTGAAATTTTTTGATAAATCAATCAAGCCAAGAATCAACAGTTTCATAGTAACAGCATTACGTACAATCAATTTATAACAAGTATTCTATACAGGATCATGATATTAAAGGAACAAAACCTCAGGACCAAAACTTACCGCTGCAAGCCGCTCCTTATGTATATCATTTGTCACCTGGAAATAAGCAAAATAGATAGACAATCAGGAAAATATCAGACTAAAGTTTCCCAGATGCACGACTGCACCAAAAAAAAAAAAAAAAAAAAAAAAAATGCTGATCATGTCATACTACTCCTAAACATGGTAAAATAAATGCTAAGAACATTACCGGCTTCCGGTAGCTCTTGACCTCATCTGCGCTGAAACCAGGGAGTGTTATATTCCAATTCCTTTCTGTAGGAAGGAATAGAGAAGTTAAAAAACTATCCAGTTAGGATCGAAAATTATCAAAAGTAAATTGCAGAAACTTTTCCATCCAAACAGACCAAGATGTACTAGTATGTCTTTAGCTTCCAATGAGGTAGATTTGCGATGCTTGGCTAAAGAGCAGCCAAAGGTAGTGATCTGCTCAAAGAACAGATGCACATCTATTAAACAATTATAAGTACAATAAAAATAGTGGCACGGCAAATCTAATGAAAGTAGCTACCCCTCAAGCACCCTTATCCATCCCAAATATTTATCATGTGGATCAAGAAATTCAGGAAAAAAACATTGAATAACATCACAGAACTGGCTTCTGCAAAAGGACATGGAAGACCCCCCCAAAAAAAAAAATCTGCTCCAAAATCTTCAAATAACTGGTCCAAAATTATTATCTTGGGTTTCCATCAGCAGCCTCAGAATCAAATAAATACTAGATAACCAAAAGCCCCAGAGACATAGAGTCATCCATGTGCCATCCACTAGGCAGTGTCTAGAATGAGTCTAGTCATTCCTTGAATTGTCCCCTCAACCACATATGCTTTTCACTAAATAGATGTACTTGCAATGAAGATAATTGTCCTCTCACAAGCAACAATTCTACTACAGATTGACAAATACTGGCTTTGAAACAGGTAAGTACAAAGAAGACATGAAGGATATAATTGCTTACAGATTCAACAAACTCCTCTGCAATGTCCACAAGAATATCCTCCACTTCAGGTTCCAACTTCTCTGATGGATCAATCTTTAAAATTGAATAGCTGTTAATACTTAAAGAAAGCATAACTGAAACTTCAGAATCAAATTCCAAAAAGGAAACAGTTCAAGCTATAATGAGGTGCCAAAATACACCAAGAGAAGGCAAGAATTAATCGGGTCTAAGGAACAGTACGTCTTCCAAGTACAGGATACCATACAGGAGGTTGAAAAACAAGTACACTGCAGCAAAAAGTTCTGATAGTGTGGAATCATGTCCACACTAAAGTTAAAGCCTATGTGCCAATGCTTTATTTTCTAAATTATCTTCTCAGTCCTCTTCAGATTCCTACAGCTCCACGGAATTTCTAGTTCACACACGAGAGCCGCCAAGACCTTATAATGGCTTGCGAGCACTTTCAAAGCTCCTTAATAGGAAAATACTAGAGGAGGATCAAGGATTACATTAAAATAGAAATGAACGTTACCTGGTTTACTAGTTCATGGATACTTCTTTTACCAAGAATCCTGTTGCAAGATTCATCACTTCCCGAACCAGCTATTTTCCCATTCATGGGGGCAGTGACAGGTTGTGCTTGCAATGTTGCAAGAGAAGGTTTTTGCGCACCTGAACCTTGAATTCTCGAAATCTGTTGATGTGGTAAAGATTGTGGAGGCCTTGATGGTGGAAATTGCTGGCCATGTTGCTGCTGTGACTGATTTGATTGAGCAGGTTGTGATTGGCCAGGTGATGTGTACTGTTGCTGTGAACCAGTCGATAAGGGTGGATGGTGTTGCTGAGGTACATGCGTCCGTTGCTGCAAGGACTGGGGATTCATCTGTGGTCTATAAGAAGGGGATGGTAAAGGAGGTTTTCCTTGAGAAGTAGATGACAACCATGGTTGATTAGACGACTGCATGCTTTGTGATGCACTTGATGAATGTGAAATTGGAGAGCCAACTGATGAGCCTCTCAATAGGCCATGTCCCTGTACATTCTGGATAGATAAGAAGAATAATATAAATTAAAAAACTCATAAAGATGCTACCCAAACTTGAAAACATAAACATCATGAAGTGTAGTAGAAACCAATTATGCTCAAGTTAACAAACCATAGTTGGACAGAGCCTATCAGTCAAACAGAATAAAAAATAATAAAGTAGCGCATTAGGAAGCTAGCACAACATAACAGGCAATGGAACTAAGAATAGAATGTAGATAGAAAAGAATCACGCAACAAACAGGTGGTATTACGTAAATAACACAGCACCATTTTCGATTAAGCAAGAAGATGGCAAGGTTATAACACATTATCATTACAAGTGAAAGCCTGGCCCTGGATAGATAATCTAATGAGATCAATGCTGGCAGACATAGGCTTGTATTGCAGATCAATGTATGAACAACAGAGAATTTGCAATTTGACACTCAAAACTACTTAGTGATAATATCTATTGGCCTGTGACAACTTAAGTGAAGACACATCAATGGTCAGTACTGGCATAAAATAGGGCATAAAGCACAATTGCACTGACACAACGGTGAGTCCAGTTCTGAAGAGCGACCACAGCCTGCCTATTTCTTGGCTCGACAGCAAACACAAGATAAGGCAAACTGGCTGAATGTTTGAGGATAGATATCTGGATCTTGGGTCCCTCTACTGGGTGTTACTCAAGTCGCTTTAGGGAGTATCGTATTCATGTGGGGCATTTGTATTTTGTATATCTAAGAATGCAGACAAATTCCATCAGGAAAAATTTGTTGCTACCTTAAGTTCTTAATGAACACAAGGCAGCAATATTATCCCACTGCCTAAGCCAGGTGCCCTGAATCAAGGTGGGTTGGTCTTGGCGAGCATTTCGAAAGTTGGTACAAAACCAACTCCAATGAGAGAAAAGGGTGCTACAGAGCCTTCAAATGCTTGTGGCGATCAAATCAAAATAATGTTGTGCCAGCTATAACCCATAGATCAAATGAATTCACCAGAACTGCAAACTACTGTTGCTGCGCACTGAACCAAGTCCCCACGACTGCTCTTCTCCGCCTCCAATCAATTTCCATATCTAATTCTACTATTATCAAAATTGACTCCTGACTAAGCAGAGAGCAATACAGATTTGGCGCCTCAAATGCAAATGAAAAAAAAAAAAAACAAAAAGCTAACTCTCCATACATGTCAATGCATCAACAAACAATACACGAAACAAAGCAAAGACATAACAAAATTGTTCCGAGTCACCACTGAGCACAGACTTGAGAAGAAGATGGGGGCTGATTAGTTGGGGAAGGTGGAGGTCGAATAGATGACGGCCTCTGTTGTTGGTGAATACCACCCGGCCTCATCTGGGAGCCCGAACCGATTGATCCCATTGCCGCCGGACGCACCTGGTTTATTCCAAAACAAATGTGAAATCCCAGAAAATCAACAATAACGATTCAGTTCACGGCAAACACCCGAAACGTCACCACTTCATGAAAAGGAGTACACAAAACAGCATATTACTAAGAAACACACCTGAGAAGCGCTCGCATTAGAGATTGAATCGGGCACATTAACCGAACCTCGACCCAGGCCACCAAAGTGTTGCCCTAACGCAGACGAGAATGGAGCCGCCTGCGGAGGAGGGTTCGCGTGGTGCGCTGGCACACCAATGGCAATACCTCCTCGCTGAGGAGGCACCGCAGCTGCCGGTGCTGTCGGTGAAGAAGAAGAAGACGTAGACGAGGAGAGATGAGACGAGAAATGCGTTACGCTGGACGGAGGCTGTTGCCAAGGCCTCGTTAAAACGGGAGGCTTGGGCTGTGAAGGGCTCGGAAGAGGCTGAGAGGCTTGTGACTGTGAAGACGACGGCAGCGCGGACTGTTGGAGTGGCGGAGTCGGTGGAATCGAGGGTTTGGGGGTTGGATTAGGGTTTGGGGACGCAGGAATTGATTCGGTGGAAGTAGAGGAAGTCGCTGCGGGCGCCGGAGGTGGGAGCGAAGAGGAGGAAGGCGATGGCTGTGGCTGCGGTGGAGGGAGGTCCTCAGCTGAAGAAGGCGGCAGCGGCGGAGGAGGCGTGCCGGTGGTGCCGGTGGTGGTCGGAGGCTGCTGCTCCATGAAAATTGGGTTGCTGTGTGGCTAGTTGAGAGCGGGAACCATTAATAGTGCTTCGGGTCAGAAGCGATTTCGGACCCGATTTCTCAGTTTACCGGGGAAAATATGATTATCCCAAAAATGGGAGTGAATATTTTATTTCTAACTTAATTTTTATTTTTACAATTTAAAGATCTCTTTATTTATTTCACAAAAAATGTGACATTTCTGAAAATATTTTTAAAAAAGTTATTTTCAGGAAAAAAAATTTCAATATTCGGTTGAAATTTGAAAACGAACCAGAAAATATTTTTCGCCGTTTGGCAGAGAAAATCAATTTTCACCGTATACTTCTTTTAATAATTTTTTGTTTTCTAATTTTTTTTTTAAATTATTTTCTTTTATCTTTTATCTTTTTTTCTTCTTCAGCCGACGCTCACTCGCCTCAAGCGAGGCCACAAGGCTCGTCCAAAACTCAAGGACGGAAAAGCCACGAAGCTCGACCAAACCCAAGGACGACGAGACGAGCCTCGACCTCGTTGATTTTTAGGTTATTGCAAGGCGGGAGTCATGTAGGATCAGGAAGGAGGCCATCGAGCTCGAAGTGCTTAAGGTTTCCAGATCTAGCGAAGTCAACAATCTTGCTATAAGCGAAATTGAGGGCGGGGGCTAGAGGACAAAATCAACGTTGGAGAGGGAGGTAACAAGCAGGGGAGAGGAAGGATGGGCCAAAGTTGGGGTGGTTCTGATGAGAGAAGGGGTGGTCTTGACCTCGAGGAAGGCATGTTTGCATGAGGTGTGAATGGCGAAAGGGTAGAGAGATCCTAACGAGAAAGATTGGAAAATGATTTTTTTTTTCCCTCAAAAAAGGAAATTATTTTCTTCAAATTTAGAAAGATATTTTCTGTTGACCGAAAAATATTTTCTTGACCACATGTTTTCTGTCCCCAAACACCAGAAATTGAGAAATATATTTTTAGAAAATATTTTTCATGAAATAAATAGAGCCAATTTATTGTTGTGCAATCTAGTGTTGAGTAACTCAAGAGTTCGATAAGTTTCAAATTTGGAACTTGAAACTACCCTGTCAAGGTTGGTTTTCAATTTTTAGAATCCAAAACTATACTTTGGAACCTACCACATTGGTCTGGTCTAGTTCTAGGGTCTAAAATTGGAACTAGCCAATTCCCTTAAATATATATTATTTTCAACCAAAAAAAATTCCCCTTTTATAATTTTACTTCTTAAATGACAAATTTTAGTAAAACATCTTCTTATTTACAATTGAGGAGCGATTACACCAAAATAGTAGAGCAACAAAACGACAAGAAATACGGTAGATAATAAATAGAAGGGTTATCACGAAAAATCTCAAACTGATACAGATGTAACAAATTTACCCAAAACTATTTTTTGACCATAAAAAACCACAAAACTGGTACACCTATGACAAATTTATCATAAATTATTTTTTCGACTACTAAAAATCCCAAATTAGTATATCTGTGACAAATTTACTCCAAAGGAATTATTTTGACAATAAAAAACAATAAACTGGTACACCTGTGACAAATTTACCATTTGTTAATTTTTATTAAATTGGATTAATACGACGAAAATGCCCAAATTGATAAATATGTGACAAATAGAGGGTAAGAATACCAAACATGTACATCTGACAATTGCCATGTGATATCTAACTTAGCAATTTAATAATAAAATTTAACAAAAACCAACAAAAGGTAAATTTATCACTTGTGTACTAGTTTGTGGTAAATTTATTAAGTGTGTACCAATTTAGAATTTTTTGGTAGTAAAGAAAGTAGTATGGGGTAAATTTGTCACATGTGTATCAATTTAGGATTTTTCATGGTATTAACCCTAAATAAAAATATAAAACAATTTTGAAGTGGCCAATTCATCTATTGTCGAGCAAAATGAAAGTTAAAGCAACAACAAAAAAATTCTCATCTACCAAAAGTAACAATCCATGAAAGATAAAAAAAAAAAAAACTAAGGCATCTTCAGTCATGTTATTGTGGAGTGTTGAGAGCACAATGATTGAAAGAATTGAATTCTTCGAAGGAGATGGAGACCAAACAATCCATGTCCTCCAAAAGTTTGCTCGATGTGCCAGCATTCACCGAGTAGGAAAAATATTGATGCCACCAGAAGTTGTGCATCGATCATGCCATTTAGCCTGAGAAGCAATTTGTGATTCTTGATATTGTAAGATACATAAGCATTACCCCAAAAGTGCAATAACTTTTGTTGGATGAGTATGAAGGTGTGCAAGTTCATGGGTGGTTTCAAGATGAGTATGATTAGACTTGGAACTAAAAATCTATCATTTGGGACCGATTCCCAGTTTTTGAAACCTGATACATATCTCATAGACCTTGGAATCGGTCGAATGTGGTTGGTTTGATCCCATTCCAAGGTCTACCTTAGATTAATGCTCACAACTAATGCAATGAATTCTTCAAATTATTTTGTATGCTACATTGCTAATGTGGCAAAAAAAGGTAAATGATGCTAATATCATGTCAATTAAAGAAATAATAAAAAAACCTAAAAAGTAATAATAGTTTGATCAATTGATTATATAGTGTAAACAGAACGGTTGATTCCTCTCCCCTCTTCTCCCCCCCCCTCCCCTCCTCCCTTGGCCAGTCCTCGTCTGGGTCTCCCTTGCCCCACTAAAGCACTAACCGTTGCTCACGGAGCTTGCTCTAAGGCTGCTATAGATAGAGAATTCCAATGGTTAAAATCTAAAATGTTGGTGTCCATTTTCTTAAGAACAAATTTGGAAGATCTCAATTTTGATAAGCATATTATGAATCCTCCGTTTTACGGAGCTATTTCCACCTTTATGTTTACTAGACACTATTTTTTCTGTTGGCTTATTGAAATACCTTAATTTCTCTCTTCATTTGTTTTTATCGAACCAAAATTACTATAGGATTATAATGGGTAAATTGATCTTTAGAAATTAGGACTCTTGAGGCTTGTTTTGTTGTTGATTACCAATGTATAAATACTACTTCACTGAATAATACGAGATTAACTTTCCTTATCACATGATATCAAAGCCTAGTCGAAACCACTAGAGTGACCATTCACTACTGTCAACCATCAGCCACCACCATCGACCACTCCCATCGACCACCAACCCCTTCTAGCCATCGTCTAAGTCAACGAATCTCGTCGAAATCTCCTCATCCAATGTCTCCTAAACCCGACGACCTAGATCCCGTGTCATCCAATGCCTCAGGGGTATCACCCTTCGTCACCTAGGCTGGCGAGCCTAGTTCTGGATTCGTTCGATGTTGCCTAGCTAGCAAGCCTAGATTTGGTGTCGTTCAGGGTTGCAGGGTGTCAACCGGTGCTACCTTAGCCAGCAAGCCCAGATTCGGTGTCGTCTAGCATTGCTAAGGCGTTGTCCAGTGTCTTCCAATCTCCACAAGTTTGAGTTTGGTGGTGGATTTACGGTTCTTGCGCCTCAAAGCATGAATCATGAGGCATTAACTCGTTGATTAGGGCCTGATTATTATGTGGTTAGCTCTTATTGCAAATATGGATGTGTTCGGTGTTTCTCGACTTTTTGGAGTCGAAGTGAAGCTGCATAGTGAAGTTTTGGAGCTTTTGTGTTCATCATTTGAGACTTTTTGGATTGATGTGATTTTTTTTTAATTGTGTTGGATTATTGAACTATTAAGGTTGGGTTATCTAAAGAATATTTTTGTGAAATTCTTTTTATTACTATTGGAGAATGGATAATCATCATATGAGTAAAGCTGATGGTGGTTTTGGGAGGAATAATGCTTTGATGACTGAGGTGATTTCCTCACCATTTAATTGAATTATTGATAAGAAGCTTTAACGTTGTGCTAATTTTCACCAGTGGAAGAAAATTGTGAAGCTTACTGTGACAGACATGAATCAACATAGACATTTAATTGAGCCTAAACCTAGAGATGATGAAACTTGAGATGTTATTAATGCATGTATTCTTGGTTAGATGCTAAATTCTATAGAGAGTAATTAGTTAATCTAGTAACTCATTGACATAGTCAAAGAATTGTGGGAGCTTTTTTTTTTGTTGGTCAAAGTGGGAGTATTTGGATGTATTATATTTGAGATAAAATAACTTGTCACAGGTTTATGAGCTATCGTGGAAATTTTAACGATCATAGAGGAAGGGGCATTGTATTATGCAGTATTTTGCTAACTTTAAGAGGATGTATGAGGAATTGAATGTTGTTCTGCCCATTTTAGCCAATGTTAGGCAAATGCAACTGTAGAGAGAATAATTAGCTGTAATGGGATCCTAAGAGGTCTTGATCCTAAATATGAAACTAGTAGGTCTCAAATTCTTGGATGAAAGATTATTGCATCACTCATAGATACATTTTCTTGGTTCTTCGGGTATCTCGTGAATTTTCTCAAGACCCATATCGACAGCAGATAATTTAGCTCTTACATCACAGTCTTGAACTAGTATTAGGAGTAGGAAATCTTGAAGGATATAATGGGCATGGTGGTTGAGGCATGAGGATAGGGAGAAGCCAAGCATCATCTTCATGGACAACCTCACCTGTTTACTCATAGCTAGCTTAGGAGCAACACAAACTTGTCATTAAGGTGGCAAACTTGGTCATATTTAGAGATTTTGCTACAAATTACATGGGAGACTACGCCAACAATAACAGTTTGCAAATACTGCATCTGGTATCGATTCTTTTTCACACTTTTTTGGGAGCAAGGTAGTGGTTATTTCTGAAGAGCAATTTGCTAGGCACAACCAGTTTTAGATTTAACCCCTACTTCTTCCACTACTACTTTGGTACATATAGGTAATGCTACTGCGTGCCTTTCAACTGCTTTCATCCTTGGATAATTGATTTAAGGGCTTCTAATCACATGTCAGGTCTTGTTGGTATATTTTTCTCTCTTATTCCATCTTCATCCACTGTTACATTAGCCAATAGTTCATCTACACATGTTAAGGGAGTTGACATAGTTCATCCAACTCTTTCATTACCACTATCCTCAGTGCTTTATCTTCACAATTTCTATTTAATCTCATATTTTTCAGTGAGTCAACTAAAGCCTTCTAGTGTTTATTAACATTCTATCATGATTCTTGTATCTATCAGGATCCGATTACAACGAGGACGATTGGTAGAAGATGTGAGGAAGAGGAGCTGTATTTGCTTGAAGACGCAACTTTCTTTGCATGCTCTAGTGTTACCTCTATACATCAGATCAACTATCATCTTGGTCATGCTTCTCTACCCAGCCTTCACAAATTGGATTAGTGTGACTCATGTCAACTTGGTAAATTACATCATGTTAGTTATCCACCTCGACTTATTAAATGAACAACATCTCCCTTTTGGTTAGTTTATTCAGATGTTTGGGGTCCGTGTCATGTGACTTTCAATTTGGGGTTTAGGTATTTTGTTATTTTTATTGATGACTATTCCAGAATTACTTGGTTATGTATAATGAAAAGTCGTTCAAAGTTGTTTTCTATGTCTTGCGCATTTATATCTAAAATTTATACTTAGTTTGGTGTGCATGTTAAAGTTTTGCATTTTAATAACGCTAAAGAGTGTTTCTGCACTTTCTTTGACTTTATAACACAACATGGTGTAATTCATGAATCTTTGTGTCCTTAAACCATAACAGAATAGGGTTACTGAAATAAAGAATAGATATTGGTTAGAAGTTATTAGATCTTTGTTGTTAGAGATGAAGGTCCCTAAAACCTTTTGTTCTAATGTTGTCTTCACTGCATGCTATCTCATTAATTGCATGCTTTCTTCCGTTCTGCGAGGTGATATTCCATTTTTTTTTTACTTTGTTTCCAAATCAATCATTGCTAAAGCATTCTTTGAATCCACTCCTTATGAGTTCGATAAAGAATAAGATGTGACCACATTCGGTCGATCGCTCCAATAGTTTCACCAATAGCTACATAGTTCCACACCCTCTATAGGTTTATATCATCTCTCTCATCAATTTACAATATTAGTGTTCCATTATACGGAACGAAATATAATTTTACTATGCATCTTGTTATCACTTTGTCTAAAGAATGTTGTCAATTTTCATTTAGGACCATACTTTTTCCACTTTTTTTTTTGGCTTATACACTCCATAAAATAGTGTTTTGACAATCATATCCCTTGTTGGTTCCACCTTTTTAGCAAATTATGCCCATTGATTATTATTGAAATAAAACGTGGGCCCTATTTCGTGTCTTATTTTATGGTTCTTTTTTTTTCTCTTCTCTAGTCTCTGTATTCGTCATCTTTTTCTTTCATGCTGCCTTGGCCCCCTATGTCTTCTGTTGCTCCTCCAAAGGCTCCATTGGCTGTACTATTCGCTCGCTTCTGTGCCTCGCTGCCCCTCGCGACCTCAATTCACCTTGGTTGAGATCTTCCTGACCATTGTCTACTCCACCGTGAAGGGAGGCACCGCTCAACCCCACCTACAACAGAAGGATTAGGGTCCCGAGGACGGCCTCTAACTCCCTCCAAATCCATGGTTCTATTCTCTGTAGAATTCTTTCCTTCTATGACAGAAGGATCTGAGTCCCCAATGATGGCCTCTAGCTCCCTCAAAATCCATGGTTCTATTTTCTGTAGAATTTTTTTCCTTCCAACCACTATTTCTTGGAAAGCCCACGAAAGACGAGGATAATTTTGAAGCTATTACAAACCAAAAAAGGGAAAACGAGGAGGTGAAGAGACGAAATTTTGTCGAACCAAAGAATAGACGATCCATGAGAGAGGGAGAAAAAAAGCAGGGGAGCATGACTTGAAAATCATATTCTCAAATCAGAAATGTGAGTAGGTTGAACTAGGAAGTGGGTTTTGATCCAGTCCGATATTCTTCCCCAAACTCGCTCCAGTTAAAATCAATTGCGTCAGGTTTTAAGTAATTCAACTAGGAAGTGGGTTTGATCCAGTCCGATATTTCTTTTTTTTAGCCAAAAAAAAATCCCTCAACCCAGCTCAACTGAATTATACACTACAACAAGTTTTATCATGCGGAATCGAAAGTCCTCCCCTTAAAATGTTCACCATGCTCAAGAACTTAATTGAATGTGCTTTTGTTAAATTAGATTAGATGTCAAATGATGGATTTCAAATTCAATTGTGGGCCATACTTTGGTACGAAACATTAATTTGGTAGGAAAAATGCCGCTACTCTCTCTTTTACGCCTCATATGTTCAAGCACACGGTGTTGTCGAGCAATGCCTCACCGATCTTGTGCCCCTTCACGGCGGAGTAGCCGATGGTTAGGAAGGTCTCAATGAAGGTGGGTCAAGGCCGCGAGGGGTGGCGAGACAGAGAAGTGAGTGAATGGTGTGGCCAATGGAGCCTTTCGAGGATCGATGGAGGACATATGGGAGAATACAACAAGGAAGAAAAAGATGATGAACATAGAACAATAAAGTAAGACACAAAATGGAGCCTACTTTTTACTTTAATAATCATTAATGGGTATAAATGTCCTAAAAAGTTGGGACCCACGAGGGACACTATAGTCAACGCACTATTTTAGGCGGTGTACAAGCCAAAGAAGGAGTGAAAAAAGTGCGAATCTTTATTTTTGGTCTCATCTTCTAATCATAGGATATTTCTATTTATGACAACTTAAGAACATACAATTATTGCCTATCTTGTTATCAAATAGTGTGAGAGAAACTACATATTTTAGAGTCGAAAATTAAAATTCAATCATCTAGCCTATCTTGATAAAAAAATGAAAATAAAAACTTATCAAAATATGAAGAAGGTTAATTTGTTAGAAACATGATCAAATGTCAATCCATACTTGTACTTGGATCATATCCAACTATTAGCAAAAGATAAGCACATAAATGACACAAAAAAGGGAACTTCTTGTTGTTCTGCTCCTAATATGAAGAAAGTGATTAATATTGATTGTAGATTCAATCTCATATCATCTGGATTAAAATTTTAAAATATGCTTAAACTTTCTTTTGAAAAATATGGTGTGAATTTGAAAGTGAAGAAGGTGTAATAAACTTTCAACCTCCATTTTGCAATTCATATTAAAATGTAAAAATCTCGAAGAAAGCATAAATTGGCAATGCTTAACTTTAAAAACCTACAAATTTATTTTGGAAAAACACCATCCACAGTGTCAAAATCAGCTAGGTAGTTAGATTGATTTTACTTTTCGACTTTGAAATAAAGTTTTCCTCGAACTATTTGATAAAAATATAACCAATTAATTGTGTATTCATAAGCCATCATAACTAGATATTTCTAACTAATACATGTAACTTTTTGTGATTAAGATACCATAATTTAAATTTGACGATCTTTTCTAGGCAAAGTAATAATAGGATGCACGATAAGATAATATCTTATGGGTGTAATTTGACATATGATTGTGAAACTAATAAGATAATAGAGATGATAGACATAAAGTCAATTTTGAAGAGAGATAGAGATAGAGGAGGAAGGTATTTCGGCAAGTTCAATGAAAAAAGGAGTGTCTGCACCAAAATAGGGTGAAAATAGCACCACCTTTTTTTTCCTCAGTTTGTGCATGCTTTTGGACTGTAAGCCAAGTTAAAATTAAAAGTACTTAAAAGAAAAGCAAAATAAAAAATATACC
>JAGVVM010003016.1:0-33264 GCA_019149425.1 Psidium friedrichsthalianum
GGGACGACATGATTAATGAATGCATAGTGTTCGGGTTATAGCTGAATTTAATTATAAATAAAAAAGGGAGCAATTACAAAAAGTTGTCGCAGAGATGATAAATGTGTTGAATTTGAAATAAATCCTAACTTGACACTACACGAAAATAGAAACTCACCAATTATGCATGACATGCTAGAGTCGCCGGTTTGTACTACACAGTGCGCAGAGGCATTCTTTCTTACCTTGACCAAAGTAACTCATAACCAAGGCCATTGTCTATAATAAACAAGTCATCTCTTTTCCACAAAATCTCATTGCTTAATTGCTTGGTACCTCGTGTAATGAGATTTTTTTTCCCTACTGCGAGTATGTTCATGGAGTAACGGTGATCATTTCGCCTGACCCTGAAATCTTTATGTCTCGTGATATACAAAGTAGTTATGATTGAAATCGAAAATTTCATAACATGCGTCATAACATTAAGGTTACGCTTAGAACTTTAAAGAGAAAATGGCATAGATGATTGTTGAACTTTGACTAAATGTGCAATATAGTCCATAAAAACTTTTAATTTGATCAATATAGTTTTAAACTTTAATCTAATATACAATGTGGTTTCTGAATTTTCAATTTTGCCAAAATGATCCTTGAGCTTTTGAAACATGTTTAACTGAGTTATTGAACTATATTAATGATATTCCATTAATATAATTCAATGAGTCAATTAAACATGTTCTAAAAGTTCATATTTTATATTGATCAAATTAAAAGTTAAGATTATATTGCACATTGAGTTAAAGTTTAGATATTATATTGATCAAATTAAAAGTTCAAAGATTACATTACATATTTGATCAAAATTTAGATATTACTTGTGTCATTGTCCCAATTTTAAAAGGAATCCGCTTGCGGCAGCACTAGGATGACTCCGACCGAGTAGATTCGCTAACGTGAGAATGCCTTCGCCTTGAAAATCTACAACCGACCAACCAGATTAGGCCACAGCGCCGAAATGTCGAGAATACCCTCACCAATCAGTTCACGATCCGCCGTCTGAGTTGTCAAACATCTGTCGGTCCACGTGTAGATCCAAGTTTCATTCCTTTGATTAACTCTGGATTTACCCCTCCGAAAAGGTAAAAGAAAAACAAGAAAAAGGAAAAGTGTAATTAACCTCGTTACATAAACCCACCAAAAACCCTAACCCAACGCAAAGTACTTCTGACTGAAGGCTTCGCTCTCTCTCCTCTCTCCTTTCGACAGAGCTGAGAACAGTGTACCACCGCAAGAAGCGAATTCAACTATTCCACACAATTGTCTACAGAGAGAGAGAGAAGCGGGGTTTCAGGGTTCGGTGAGAATGGTTGCGGACAAGGGGAAGAAGATGAAGGTGGGTGAGAAAGGGTCGGAGGACAACTCGGAGCAGATTGACGGACAGCTCGTTCTCTCCATAGAGAAGCTGCAGGAGATCCAAGACGAGCTCGAGAAGGTTAATGCATTCCTAAAAACGTTTCCTTTGTTTCGACTCTTGGATGGTTTGATGCGAAGAGTCGGTTTTTTTTTTTTTTTTTGGGGGGGGGACATGTGAAGAAATTTGGAATCTTTAGTGGGGGTTCTTTGTATAGGGTTGGATTCGTGCGATATCTCTCCATGGTGTTGAGCTGGAATGGATGGAGATGAAGAGAATTTAGTTTTTCTTTCTAATTGTTGTGGGAAAGAAAAATATTGTTCTTTTAATTGGGCAATTTAGTTGCAAGAACTTCGTATCAGATTTCCATGCGCTTTCCTTGTTTTCTGTTTTACTTTTTCTAAGATCATCATGGACTTTTTTCTGATTCAATTTGTAGATTTTGGGATCATAACCTGCTTGTTGTCTAGTTGTCTGGTTTCACACCTTTGTAACCGTTCGAGTTATGTAGGCCTGTGGTTGGTTCCATCTTTTTGGTAGCTTACGCTACAGAAGCGGGTTGTCTCTGGGAAGTTGTTTGTTACTGCTGTTTGATTCAGTCTTTTACCGTTCGTCGGTTGAATAAGAACCCGTTAAGAGAACTAACTCATAAATTCTCACCTTCTCTCCTTTTTACTCTTTCCAGATCAATGAGGAGGCCAGTGACAAAGTTTTGGAAGTAGAGCAGAAGTATAACGAGATAAGGAGGCCTGTCTATGATAAGAGGGGCGATATCATAAAATCAATTCCTGATTTCTGGCTGACTGCTGTCAGTTAATCTCTCCTGATCTTTGTTGTTGCTACGATATGTTACACTTCTTGTTAATTGAGAGGTTTGTGATAGTATTGGCATTTCCTATGTAGGGTCTCGTCTTGACTTACCTTTTGTTTGTAGTTTCTGAGTCATCCTGCGCTCTGTGAACTTTTGACTGAGGACGACCAAAAGGTTTGTCTTGCATTGTGTCTAGACTTAAAAATCAGAAGTGAAATTCATGATCTTCCGAGATGCAATTTCCTCAGGACTAGTGAGATTGAGCATTGACTATTGAGTTCTCGATCATTGTCTATTTCTTTTTGCTGCTGACTTCATAGTGATTTTTGTCATTTCCATGATAGATGTTCAAGTATCTAAGCTCCCTTGAAGTGGAGGATTTTAAGGACGTAAAATCGGGATACTCTATAACCTTTGTGAGTTTGCTCTGCCTTCTTCCTATTCACTTTACTTCAGAAGTGCATTCTGTTTTTCTTTCTGACGATCTAGCTAATTGTATTCTCATTTCTGTTTAGAACTTCAATCCAATCCTTATTTCGAAGATGCAAGCTTACAAAGACTTTTACCTTCCATGATGATGGAACAAAAGTTACTGCTACCCAATTAAGTGGAAGGAGGGTATGGTAGGTGCTCTCGAGTCTTGATGTCCATACTTATACATGTACTTTTATTCTGGATTGCTCTTTTACTTATGTGATTTTACTCAGTGGTGCTTGCTGATATATAGGGTTGCCTAATGGTGTCTCTCATGAAAAGAAAGGAAATAAGCGACCTTTGACTGAGGAAAGGCAAGGCTTTTACTCCTACGCATCAATTATTTGAATGAAAGCGATCATTTTCCTTATATTGTTTTCCTTGTAATATTCCCTAGTTAGAAGATGAACCGTGTGGGGGATGTATCTTCCTCCTAAATTCGAGTTATTCTTTTTACCTGCAGTTTTGGCGAATAGTTTTATTATTTAACTTGTTTTTGCGTTCTTGTCCCAAGTCCAATAGTTTGGAAGTTTCTTTATGCCTTCTCGTCTGGTTTGCTCTGGTTCGAAGTAGTTTTTTCCATTAATGATATTGTTATGAATGGGATGGAGAGGGTAAGACTGAATCTGGAAAATCTTAAAACTTGGTGAGCTTGGACCACAGTTGGGCCAAGCTGTTGCTCCAAATGGGGTATGAAAACTGAGATATGCAAACGGTATTGTAGTTATTACTTTTCTCTTCTTAATTGCTCATGCACATCTTAATCATCAAATTCATGAAAAAATAACCTCTCTTTCATTGAAAAACCTACTCTAGATGACTTCGTCTGTTTGTTTCTTACTAATAATTTGCAATTGCCAATCCTGTTTGCAGCTTCTTTCACTGGTTTGCTGATATTTCGCCAGAAGAAATGGAGGACATAAATGATGAGGTGAGTTCCTTTTGGCTTATGTGGAAGCTTTTATCTTGTCAAGGCTGGCAACTCCCGATTCACTCAGGCGCTATAATGGGATCTGATTTGACTTATTGCAGATAGCTGAGATCATTAAGGAGGATTTGGGCCAATCCGCTTACTTATTTCAACAATGTAACTTTCTTGTCTTGCCTTTGTTAACCTCGCTCATGTTATTTATGGTCTCTTTTCCAATTATAATCTGAAGCTGTTATTCCGTCTGTCACGTTGTTTTGTACTTCATGAATGCTCTGACGCAGGATGCTGATGAGGAAGATTTTGATGGTGAAGACGATGATGAAGAGGTAAATGAACCTGTATTAAATTTCAAATGGATATATCTTGCATTCCTCTATAATTATAACTTTTTTTTTTCGTCTTTATTGCCCCTCGTCTTCTCGCTGTCCCACACCTGCTTTTTCCAATTGTTTGTGAATATGCTTATTTAGTATCATGAGTATCATGATTTTCTTTTAAATAAGAAAATTCTTTGGGGGCAAAATGACCTATGATGATAGTGTTGTTATTGATGGGCTCTTCAATCACAGAATCTCTCAGAATTCCGCCAACTAGTTCACATGTGCAAGTTCAATGTCTATCGCTTTGAATATTAGTTAATGGGAAATGTTTTATATTGACAACGATTTATGTTTAAACCTTTTTGTGGACGAAGAAAATATTTTTTGTTCATTCATTTTTGTAATCGTGATCATTTCTAGGGAAAATATTTTCCAAACCATTCATTTTACGCGAAACAAATGGATCCTCATTCTCAAAAACGATTCCCTGTTCTGTACATGAGATTATCCCTTATTTCAATCATGAAGTTGAAGCCAAGTGGTTTTCTCATCTCACTAAATATGCTTAAGTCTCGCCTTCTGATGTATTGTATCGCCTGAGTCATGTCCATGCTAAAAACCAGCTAGGTCCTTGCTGTTTCCCATAAATACATCACGGAGATGCATGGATCCTTTCAGCCATGTTGTATTGAGTGCATGAAGATCGGATCTCTTTCTAATCTTAAGATTTCTGTCAGTTCCACAATTCAAGAGGATGATAGTTAAGTTCTGTATGGCGCCATGTCACAAGGTTCGCATGAATTCTCCCTGAATTGTTTTCCAAACTCGCAGGAAAATGGCGACGACGGCTCGGAGGACGATGATGAAGAAGAGGATGAGGAGGACTGAGATGGCAAAGGGCATCTCCTCTGCACACATTATTATAATTTTTACTGCTATAGTAGGACCTTGGTAAGGTAGTCTTTAGGTGGCTATCCTATCGTAGTGATCGCGAGTCTCCCTTTTGTTTTGGTTTTCTGTAATTTCTTCTCCATGGTTCGCCGAGTGTTTTTCAACGAGAATATTCGCCATTTTTTTTTAATGCTTCAGATTTACGCGCGGTGTGGATCAATTTGTTTCCTTATTTGAGCTCCTCAACGATTAGATGTTTGACGCTATATTCCAACTCGGTGTTACTTTTAGCCATTTGCGACATGGCATGTTGGTCGAGCTGTTATTGTTTTTGTGTTCCTCTGCAACTTTGTTTACGGAACGGTCATTTGTCGCACTACTCAAAGAAGTGGATCATTCTATCTGTGTTTGCAAAGTAAACTCGAAAGTTCAGTGCTGAGACAGAAACTAGCGACAAGTATTACCCTTCCTTCACGTAACTCCTCTCCTTGCCTCTTTCGACATCAAGCCATTTCAAGTTTATCACGATCTTCGGTCTTCCGGATGCTCTAAACTTTGTTACCTTGTGGGTTCAAGAGATGAGCCGCCGCTGGTGGCGATAGGATCTTGCAGTTTCATTTGAGTGACCAAATCAGCAAAGTTTGGATCTCGAGTTGAGGGGGGTGGGGATCGGTGCAGGCAAACTCATCCACTTGCATTCTAATTCAACAGTTATAATTGTGCGTCGCATTAGGTTTGACACGGAATTAGTTTCGGGAGAGCTGTGGTTGAATCAAATTTCGAGTCCGTGGTCATTTAATGAGAGTGCAGACACATAAATCGATGCATCCCAATTTTTTTTTAAGTACCCAAATTTTTTTCAAGTACCAAGTTCCTATTTAACCGAGTTAATCATCGGATTAGGACACTTCTAAAGCGTATTTAATAGGAAAAAAAAACTCTATTTATGTTTAGAATAAATGGGGTAATGTTTTCGACCCAAAAAAACAAAAAAAAAACGGGTAATGTTAGTTTTTCAAAACATTGACTAGTCATATGTCAGCGGAAAAAGTTAGCAAACACCTGGGCCAGCTTAAAAATGGAGGCCCATAGACCAAGCCCAAGCCCAACAGCGTGAGAGTCTTTTACGCAGTCCAATGAGAATTGAGGCATAACTAGGGTTTCTCCCGTCAGTGTTTGCTTCCTTCATTCCGTGGAGTGGACAAGTTAGCAGACGGAGGCGCCACCGGCGGAGCAGAGTCAGAGACATGGTTCACGTCTCCTTCTACCGCAACTGTGAGTGTTCTCTTTCTTTGGATTGTGGGTGTACTTCTTGTTCTTTCTGATGGATGTGCTTGCGTTTACGATCGCTTCGGCTGTGTCTTGCCGTTCGAAGTAGTCCGCTCTTTCCATGCGGGATCCGCGGAGGACTAAAAATCGGTTGCAATGATGTGAAATTTGTGCTCTCGGCGTCTAAGAGCGAGCTTGGGTTCCTTCCGCTCTGATGAGGAACGTGCATGTTTTTAGGATTTATATCTTGTTAGCCAAGTCTGCTTGCTTTTGGCATGAGTATCAAATTTGGGAGTGCGCGTTTTTCGACTGAGCAGAGACGTTCTACTTGTTTCTGGGATCGGCAATTGAATCTTCGCCGTCCACCACGCGATCGTCACTGGGCTGCAAAGTGCAGATCGTTGAGAAATTTCATTTTTTGGGCAATCTTTTTAGTGTGGTTACAAGAACGAGCCCGATCGAGATAGACTGTTTGGTGCTTCTGTTCGTTTGTTAGGTTTGCTGATTCGAATTCACAAGCGCTTGTTTACCACTGACTAATGATTGGAGTGTCGGGTGACGTTTGATTTGTGCGCGCTTTTTTGATTTGATACAGATGGGAAGACATTCAAGAAGCCTCGCCGTCCATATGAGAAGGAACGTCTGGATGCTGAGCTGAAACTTGTTGGTGAGTATGGGTTGAGGTGCAAGAGAGAGTTATGAGGGTTCAGTACGTGCTGAGTAGGATCCGTAACAACGCCAGGATGCTTCTGACCCTTGACGAGAAGAACCCTCGTCGTATATTTGAAGGTGAGGCCCTTCTTCGTCGGATGAACCGCTATGGCCTTTTGGATGAGAGCCAGAATAAGCTTGATTATGTCTTGGCCTTGACTGTGGAGAACTTCCTCGAGCGCCGCCTGCAGACATTGGTGTTCAAGTCTGGTATGGCCAAATCCATCCACCATGCCAGGGTGCTCATTAGGCAGAGGCATATCAGGTAAAGCTGTTATATCTTGACATGAGTGTCATGTTATATGCTGTATGTGTGTATAATTTGACAGATTGTGATACTAATTCATATCAATATCTGCCTGTCACTGGTTTTAGCTTGTGTTTTGACTTTACTGAGTTCCTGGATCTTGCTTTTTATGGCAACAAATCCCTGGCGAGAACAAAAAAAAAATGCTAACTATCAGCTGTAGAGTCTAGAATTCTGAAGTTTCATGTCATGTCCTCTGATGTCACTAGGTTAGGCAATTTGTCTTTGCATGCCTAGGAAGGTGTTTTTGATTTGGTCAAATAAAATGTCAGTAGCTTTGATTAGTCAATTAGATTGAAGTGCTGGTATTTATCTCTGTTGATGTGGTTATAGGGCATGCCCATCTAGCTATGATTCTAAGAATTATCTGGGGTGTGGTTATTATCGTGGTATATGCTGTACTTCTTTTTTTTTTTTGGTCAATGAAATGAAAAGAGTAATGCCTACTGCGTCACAGTGTTTCAGCCTACTATTGGGCTATTGACTATATTTTTGTTCTCATAATGTTGGATCTCGTTTTGGGCTGGCAGGGTTGGTAGGCAAGTTGTGAACATCCCGTCCTTCATGGTGAGGGTTGATTCACAGAAACATATTGATTTCTCGCTGACCAGTCCATTTGGTGGTGGGCGACCTGGAAGGGTAAAGAGAAAGAACCAAAGGGCGGCTGCCAAGAAGGCTTCTGGTGGCGATGGAGATGAAGAGGATGAGGATTAAACTACAGGCTGTCCTGTTAGGAGGACTGGCGCTTAGTGAATTATCTATTGCCCATCCTTTTCCTGCTATTTCTATTTTGGTTAAAATGCTGTTGCTTTAGTTTGAGAACTTTAAGCTTTATTGATGTTTGGCCAGTTACTCATGTTGACTTAAAGTGCCGGATCATCGTCTTGCGTTGAGTTCCTTATCCTTATTTGTGGTCTGAAACTTTTGTACCCTGGAAAGATATTTCGATTATTAGAGTAGAGGCTGAGAATTTTGATTGGGCAAATGTCTTTTGGTCTGATTGATATCAGGAGATGAGGCAGTTGAATTACAGGGTGATTATTTAGTAGGTCCGAGTTCGGTAAATTGCAACTTCTAGCTGAAGAAACTTATGAGGGATTCATTTGCCTACTTCAAACAGGTCGTGACCCTCTCTCTATGTATAAGACATATATGGTGCAAAATACTCACTCTGAAGACATTTTCTCTCTCTTGATCTCGAATGATCTACATGCTTTTTACATTGTAATTTGTCGAGTTTCTTCCATTAAAGACTATTAGTGAACAGGGAATGTGAAAGATGTTTCACTCAAAATATATTGCTTGGACTTATATTCCCCAAAAGTGGATCCCGATTGATCTACACCATGGTCTATTGTGATACACACTAGCTAATAGCCCACCGTTTGGATCTTGTAGGATTCAGTAAACTTCTCTCTTATCTTTTTGACCATAATCCCTCAAAAGACTTCTAAGGAAATTGTCTTTAGGATCATCAGCTTCGTTTAAACTCACGATGGCTTTCATTGCATGCACAAGGCAAAAGAAGCGGATGCTGTACCTTTGATCCGCTCTGTGCTTTTTTCCGGTTGTGTTGCAGCTATATCCTTTAGTTGACCACTCTGCAAATTAACTTAGTCCATGAATCAACAAGCCTCTTGCATTGGCCTTCTTTGTTTTGTCTGCTTGTGTTCTCATTACCTAAAAATTTCATTTAAGTATATCAACCGACGACTTTATCGATTTATCAATTCTACAAGACGATGCTTGTAGTCATTAACTGTAGTCTGTATCTATCAGCGTACTGTGGGGCATGCTTCGATGTTCATATCCCAACTATCAGTACCTAGTTAAGAATATCTAAAACACATAAAGGACAAAGAAGACCGAGCTTCTCTTTCATTCCTTTTGCTCTTCCTTTCTTTTTGTTACTTGTTGGGAGAGCGTGTCTCATAAAATCAGATTTTAAGTGGACTCCAGGCTGAAAGTTTGGGGAAAGAAGAACTTAAATTTAGTAGCAGAAGATACAAAATATGTCTCTCTCTGAAGGGTTGTCTTCAAACCAACCAACAGAGAGAGAGAGAGAGAGAGAGAGAGAGAGGCAAAGACAAAAAAAAAGGTTTATTGTAGAAGAACAGTCCTAAGAAGTTGGGCATCGACCCTGGACATCTCCATATCATCCAACAGTGCGGTCAGTCTTTCGCTCAGCTCATCCATCTCTCTGTGTAGCTTCCGAATGTAACTGCATGTTTCCTTCAAAATCTTTGATGGGGCTACCTCCTGTTGCCAACAAAAAAACAGAATGGTATGCCAAAATCAAGAGGAAAAAGGAAAAAAAAAAAAATTTTCGTGGCAAAAGTTGGTTTTCATTGTATATATGAACGAGGAAGTTGGAATATTTGCATGGAAGGCACACAGTTTCACATCATAATTCAATGCTTCATTGAAGCTGCTTCGTCATTATGGTCTCTTTGAGTTGCACTCAGTATCGTAAATATTATTGCAGCTGAATTAAGACCTTTTGTTTCTTCTTTGGGTCCTTTTCCACTATTTAGTTGCATTTTCTTTCTGCAACAATATTCTTCTGACCCATCTACACTGAACCTAGACCTGCCAATTTTGACGAAAAGGAAAAGGACAAGGAAAACGAAAAGCAAAATTCATTCTTGTACTGGGACACTAACGAGAAATCAGAAGTAGAAGGCAAGGGGTCCTATACCCTTCCATTGTTTTTCCTTTGCTCAAGCTGAGGAAGGAGAGCCTGTAACTTGAAGATGAGATTATAGATCTCGTCTTCTGTGAACTGAGAGGTTCCTGATCTCCTTGTGGACATGGTCAACCTATCGGTAATCAACCCGCCGACCCAACTCTCCTCTTTCACTCAAGCCTCTCACAAAAGCTTTCAGAAACTACCCGGGGAAGTGTAAATGGCAGCAAGAGGGGAGCTTATAAAGGGAGTGACATGAGAGAGAGAGAGAGACTAGAGACACGTGATGGTAGTTGGAAAAACACATCAAACAAGGAACAAGTGAGTTATAGTAAACCTGAGAAGGGCCAATTCGTCTCACATCTTACATGCAAATGGGTCCAGCAAATTTTGCCAAAAAATTCCACTCAAGTGCACGATCTAATGTAAGGTCGCTTCCTAATAATTCGCAATGCACGGATACGTGTCATTTCGTGAGCTTAAGTTTGGCAATCTAATTCGTGTCTCGATGTTTACATGCCACCAACAAGATACCTTATTGCATGTTGGCATTTATTTAGGGCCAAGACACAGTCCTCTGCACAGCTTTCTTGTTATAAATCATTTGCATAAACATTTGAGGATAAAGTATCTCGGCATATCTATTTCTCCATCAAGTACTGTATAAGTCATTAGTTTGATTCTTTATAGGAACTACGCGTAATAATGAACTTGCAAAATACTTATTTATCCGGTATAGGACCATTCATGGCAGTTCTCTAGTTCCTTTGGTGCTGCGGGCTTTACGCAATCGACCATATCATATAGACCTTCAAAGCGGGGAAAATTTTTGGCGGAAATTTCAAAATTTTTGATTGATCAATCTTGGCCATCTATTTTTGAATTGAACAGCCTAGATCCTTTATGTCACCCTCGACATAGTTTCACTGTGTCAGGCGGGCCAAATCCTTTGTTTTTTTGTGTTTGGGCTCTTGGCTCACAACAGGTCACACCAACCATATTCTATTTCACAGTGTCACGGTTGGCAATTTCCTCACTCGAATACGACAACTCATATGGAAACGTTGTTAGGGTTTGCGGGACTTGGGACGACGACAAATGAGTTCGTGTTTTAGCGCACACCTGAAAAGAAGAGAATCTTTTCCCCAAGCGTCAATTTGAAACGGGGGAAACCTCTGCTGCATATATTCTAGATAAGTTTGCCTGGAGAGTGGCGGCTCTCGAAGAATTCATGTTTAAACCTCCCGTAGCTGTCTTGATTGAACCAACCCAATTGGAAAAAGAGCTAATGACAAGCTTTTATTTTTCATGCCCTTGACGTAAGGGCTTAGCCCTCGACCGCATCACTTTTTGTCGTACTCTCTCCATGTTTGGTTTTGGATTACATGGATATAAATTTTAAAAAAAAAACAGCTACATGAACTTATCCGAGTGGCTTTCCTTTTGCCGGTCCCTTAGGTCAAGTACCCGAGTAAGCTGAGTGAGTGGTCCGTAGAAAAGCAAGAGGTCGAACAGATGTTACCGAAGCAATAACCAATTGGCTCGATCAAAGCGATTAATGGGCCGACACAAAGTTCGATTCCTCCGATTTCAAAGGGCAAGTAAATTTCACATTGCGATTACCCATATGAATTTCGGACTTGAATCCGATGGAAAATAAAGACGAAGGAAGGATGTGACAAGGCATGCGGAACAGCGGAGGAGTGACTAAAACTACACACGAAAAGGCTTTCGAGGGGAAAAGCCCAGTAATTGGAGATCTTGGCCTCATCTACCAAACCCCCCTTCTCGCCCCCGAATTCCCGGCGACCTGCCGTAGCTAGGCCACATGATTGACCCGCCACGTGGCGCGCTCCGAGGGGTGCGTTGCCCTTGACACGTCATGCCACTGTCCCTTGCCCTGCTGGTTGACATGGACAGGCCGTGGCAAAAAATTCGCGTGAGAAAAGATGTTGCTCCGCTGTCGGACCTCGACGTTTCAGGTGTCTACGGCTGCGAAAATGGAGCGGAGCATGGAAATTGATGACGACGGTTCGTCCTTCCCAACTCGGGGACAAAAAAAAAAAAAATTTAGCATTCGTATTAGCGAGTGAAGACAATGGCAGGTTCAACCGATCACTGCAGCTAATCACAATCAAGTCCTCATCTTAACCACATCATTGCAGCTTAATGTCTCGCTTTGCAGGTTTTCCGGGTGGATCTTCTACCAACTGCGGAAGCTCTTGGGCATCGACGAATTCCCATCAAAGCACAAAAGTTGGGAGCATTAAACTAACACCAAAGGTCGCTTCTTTTGTTTCAATGTTCACACCCCAATGTACACAGGACAAGAGAGCAGAGCAGCAAGCCCATGGAGTATGCCTACCATGTCCATGCGCGGTCAATTCTTCTCCGCCATTCAAACGGCAGAACATGTTGCTGACAGGATTTTATTGGACTTCCTTCGAGAAAACAATGAGTGAATTTAAGAATATGATACACGATTGTGTCGTCGCCTACGTACATTGTTCTGGTCTCTTCTCTAACGTTACGGGTTAATGAGAGATTGTGCTTCGAAACTTCAGCTCGTAAAGACCCGGTTCTTTGTGATCTTTTCTGCCTCGGAGACTCTCAAATGACTAATGCCCTCCTCCTTCAACCTTTCAGCCCGCCCGCCAGGATATCTTTAACTTGCTTCTCCCATCTGAGCAACTTCAAACTTCACATACTCTCGGAAAAAAGCCTTCGGGTCGTAGACACCAAGCACGAAATACCCCAAACAAGACTTCCATGTCGCCACTTAGCCTTTCGACGCTTCCGTTGTAAAATTTCACGTTACTCAGTAGAAGACCATTTGAAATAGACTGATCCACCCCTTCAGCCACTTTCCTCCACACCGTGACAAAGTCCATCCCGTTTAAGCTTTCCTCTATTATCGACGTTTTAGCCTGCAAATGATCAAGGGCATCGACCAAAGTCCTAGACACTGTCGAACCTTCTTCAGACTTTTGCTGCCACTGTTTCCTGTTCCTCATGTAATCTCGAGAGCTAACATCGAAACCCCTCAAGACAACAACTGATAACTTCTCAACCATTCCACTCTGAACTCTTCCAACTTCCTGATCTCCTCGTCGAAGATGCCACTTCCTGGTCCATTCACCGTTCCATCAAAATCACCCTCTTCTGCTTGCAATTTTCCAGGTCATCACCTACCCCCAACCCCATCTCGATAAAAAAGACATCCTCACACCATTCTCTCAAAACAGACTCAACATAGCGCGCAGCATTAACAGAATTGGCTACTTTGATAAGGGCACTGTCATCTGTCAACGCAGTCAATCCTTCAGCTTCTTGGCACCTGACAAGCAAGCAATCCAAAAACTTACGTATTATAGGTGCACCAACTAACTTGAGAAACTTAGACCTGAGAGGAATGTCAGGTAGAGACCGTGAGCGATCCACAACAGATGACAGACGCCGAAGGATAAAATCTGAAATAAGGGGGGACCTGAAATCTTCTGGACTAGACATAAGAACAACTCCCTGAACTTTCTTTGTCCAATTTCTCTCATTATCAACATCGGCTTTCACTTGTCCAGCATGTCACTGAGCTCAATTTCTGCCCATAACTCAAGCCAATCGGGTCGATCACAGAAGACAGATAAAGAGGAAAGCTTCTGCAAATTGCTTCCATCGATAAGAGAGAATGAGATCCCAGAATTAGCTATAAGGGATCTTATTTGCTTATCGAAAGAAATCATCAAGTCAATGAGATGGAGCCATGATGTTCTAGCTTTTGATCTAACACCGGTGACGCTCTCTTCTTCCAGTTGGCTGGCATAGAGGGGGAATATCTCTTTTGCCAAGTATGTTGACAAGGCAGAAACATTGAGGCGATCCATTCTTCTCTGCAGCTGTGTACCCTGCTAGCATTGCTTCGTCAACCAGTGGTTGCAACAATTCATCCATAGAATCCACATAATCCTTGTAATCTTATACAACAAGAGCAAAAACAAATTCTGGTTTATCAATACACTTTGAAAAATGACGTTCGTATGCAGCGATACAGGATTTACAAGCTCCCTCATTGCCCAAGTGGCTGATGGAGAGCGATTTCCGATTATGCACTTCAAGTTGGCGAGATCTCTTCTTCTCTGCAACTCCTGAAGGTGGCATAAGGAGAGAAAATTTTCACAGTATTGGCCTTGAGATCCCCTTGCATCGTTAATAGAGGATTTGGGACTGCTGTTAACCTCCCTGCATCTGGATTTGAAGAAGCCGAAAGCAGAAAGAGGCGGTGGCCATCAAAGTGAGAAAGAAAGGCCCGGTGATCTGCTATGGCCTGCGGTCTCAAATGGCTAGAGCCCGATCAATTCTGTGATCAATGCACGCACAAGATGGTCCATCGAGGCGTAGCTTTGAGACTTGAGTTGTGACACCTTCTATTTCATTGGCGTTCTTATAGCATGCATGCGCACTTCCTGCCAAGACAAGATTTTACCTATTTCACTAACTTCCCGCAATAAATTCAATTTCATAGGTGCTGGAATAAAAAATTTTGAATTGTGGGAATATTCATAGTTATGTATGAATCTGCCACCACTAAATATACATATCAGATGTTCTCACTTCAGAACTTGCGCAAATGAATGCTTTCTTTTTAAAGTCGAAGAAACTGCTTCCTCAACATCACCGATCAAAGTCCAGCTTCAATGCTGTCTCTGGCAGACAAAACACCAAAAAAGTACATGGAGTATTACCACCAGTGATGCATCAAGAGAGGACTGCTTTGTTCGGCGTAACAAAAAATGCCGTCGGCCAACTAATACAGAGGGTCACCTGTTTTGACCATAGAAAGGCCAACCGTAAAGAGGCCAACAAAGAATAGAGAAAAAGATGCGATTTAATGAAATGGAAACACCAATTGTAAAACTGGTAAGCAGGGGCCAATAAATACATGCATCAGTGCAGCAATCTTTTATTTCTCGAATTTATATCCACCCAAATGACCCACCCTCCGCCATCTCCAAGAAGAAAAGTGCAAAGTACAGGAAAACATACAGAAAGGGAAAGTTTCTCTCGGTCCCCCACTATCTCTCTCTCTCTGTAGATTCTAAACATGAAGGTCAGCAGGTGGACCTTTACTTGGAAGAATCAGCAAAAACCATGATTTGCTTATCAAATGACACATCTCATGCTCTAAAGACTACCAGCAAAGCTCTTGGCAAAAGAAATTTTGATAGAAGCAAATGTTCCAATCCATTTTCATTGATAGAAGTGCACTAAAAAACTTAAAACCATTGTACGAAGTATATCTAAGTCCTAAAACTTCTCAATCAATCATTTAACTATCACATTCTTTTTTAAAATGGTTCAATTTAGTATTTTCGGCAACTTATTGCGGTGGAATATCACATGCGGCATACCTTTTAAAATGCCACGTGTCACTTTCCAAGTGAGAAGAAACCACTGGATATCCTATTGTATAATTTCAAAAGTTTAGGACCTAAATGATTGATGCCTTACAGAAGTTTCATGACTTTTTAATGCATTTCACCCCATTTTTTCCCATGTCATGTGGCCCCTGAAATCTGCTAGTGGCAATGTTGATAAGTAACTTCATGATCGAACTTCAATATGACACTGAAGAGGTCTGCACAGTCAATCTTTAAAAGGCTAACATCAGTATTTCACGTCAGCAATGGTCCTTAGAGTAAGCCCTGATGAATTAAAAAAAAATTCCATGACGATGCCAGCAAAACAGGTTAGTCTTGATATCTCACGAGAGGCCAAAACCACAGTCATGCAAATGCAACATACTACTCTATTTTAGCAGACAAACACATGGAGACCCACTATTGGTCTGTAACACATGTCAAGAATTTTTTTGCAACAAAACAGCCTAAAAACTTTTCGGAGAACATTCATAATCTTTCAGTTTCTGATTGTCAAATAGTAGATGAGAAACTTCCGCTCTTTATTAACAGGGAAAAATTAAACAGTCCTTGTTGGCATTGAAGCTTGACTGATAACCATGGAATAAGGCTCAATTAATAGTCCTAGGTTTGAGGGTGAATCCCAAGCAATTTTGATTCGAAAGATCCCACATTAACAATACAAACACTAATTTTACTAAACAACCTCCAATTTCATCTCAATGATTCATTTATGTAGCCTATGCTTCCAAATAGACTCAAATAAACTGTTTGGGGATTTGGTTGTCACTGTCAATGGCACATAGCCCAATTCAGGTTCTCATATCTGTCTAATAAAAATGCTTAACTATTCATGTCACAACAACTACCACCACCACTGAGACTTCCACAACTCGGCCTTCATTGGCTACATAGAATCTACAATAACAAATCCCTGATAAGGTTATCCATGTTGTCTTGCACTATCATCAATATAGGGAATTGAAATTTAATGGAGAAACCTTGAAATGAATCTTGAAACTCATTGAATGCACCCGAATATCTCAAGGAATTTAAAACCACCAGCATACGCTCGCACCATCTCCACCCCTCGCCACCTCCTTAGCCAGTGCTGGCAACTCTTCTCCCAGTATTTTTCCTCCCTCCTCCTCCATCTACACACAGTTGGCCAGAACACAATCATCAAAATAACCAAGGACTCAGTCACTTTCAACCATTCAATCTAGATAGTGCTTCACATGTTAAGATACGGTCCATACGACCAGCAACAATTCTTGAAGTCTTGACAGCACAAATTCGAAGAAAATTTATAGACTTCATCATTATCGCCACCTCAATTACACGTCACAAAAGCAGCGACAAAGAAAAGTCCAGAGTCGAGTCCTTCAACTTGCAGATTACGTAACATATGAGACACGGCAGAATTACAATACTTTATGTTCTGTCATTTCAACGAGGAAGACGAACCTGATAGAGGATCGAACGCGCCAACCAATGAGAGAAGCTCGGCGAATTTGGCACTGATGCCACCGAGAGAGCCGTGAACGTGATCAGAGAACGAACTGTAAGCTCGAGATTCACTTCGAGCCTCGACCTCAATTCCACTAAGCTTCCGTCCAAATCGCGACACTGCGTCTCAAGGCCCGCAACGAGGTCACTCGCCAGCGAGAGAGCTTCCCTCCGTGGAGCTTGCCGTCGAGGAAAGAGATCACGGCTCGCGGTAGGCCGGAGACCGGAGGGAGAGCCAGCGCGGTTGGCCTCGGATCCATGGTCAAGCCATCGACGGAGGCCGTCGAGCGCGCAGATATGTTTCGCCGGCAACGAGTATTACGGGGATTTCAGCACACGAATGGGGGGTGGGGGGGGGGGAGAGAGAGAGAGCGCGAAGGGGAGAGAGAGAGCAGTCGTCTGCTTCCATGGAGAAGGTACACGACGGGCTCAGGATCGAGTCAGAATCGGGTCGGGTCGATAGGAGGTTATCGGGTCCGGTCACAGGCCCTCTGCGTCTGGGGGCATGATAGGTGATTTCCTTATATGGACCTAGAGGCCAGCTAAGCCCACGAGGCCCATTATTAATTCCTAGTTGAAGCCCATAATGAGCCCGTCAGGCCCACTCGTTCTGAGCCAATTGGAGCCTCACTACACTTGGGCTTTGGGCTTCCCCTATTTTTCGAAAAGGTGGATACGTAGGCAATTTCTTAACTTTGCTTGTGTTGTGACAGAGCACACCAGTAAACAAAAGAGCGCCATAAGAAAATGGGAGGCAAATATCAAGTGCCTTACATTTGTTTCATCAGAACTTAGTTATGATAAAAATCGACGCGCCACTTTCTAGCAAAACCATATCCTAGCATGCGTTATCGATCACAAAAAGTTTAATTACAACTCACGCTCTTATTTTTGTTTTTTTTACCTTCTTTTTTCATCATGTCGTAGCAGTCATTCCAAGCACCGTTTCTTCTGTTGTGTCGACTGGTAGGGGTGTCCAATGAGCTGAGTCTCATATAAGCTAAACCTGGCCCAAAACCAAATAGTGCCAAGCCTCGGCCCGGCTCAGGCCGACCTGATACCCATATCATATAAGATATTCGAGTCGGGTCGGGCTGGGGTTGGGCCGATTTTGTTTCTTTTTTTTTTAATCAAACAAACTCCAAGATATTCATATTTTATTTATATTATTTAAAGTAATAATAAAACATGAAATTTTATTTGATGATGAAGCGACTTTCGTCCTAAATTTGGGCTCGTATCATCGCCATAGTTTCATCAAATGAAGATTCGGGCTCCCTCGCCCATTCTTAAAATCAAACCCTTACCTCCTCCTTTTCATCTCTGCAACACCTAAGAGAGAGAGAGGGGGGGGGGGGGGGGTGTGGCGGCGGCGCAGGATTGGCTTAAAGACTTCTCCTTTGTGCACAGTGAGGAGTTAGGGAGGGCTCAAAGGACCCCTTCTTCTCCCTCCACAAGAGGAAGATGGCAAATCACGACTCGTCATTGTCGCTCGCAAGAACAAGAAGACATTCATCCTTCCTTCTTGTTCATGATGCTCTCTAATGTGAAGAAGACATATTCGAAGAAATGACGAAGAAGAAGTTGACGGAATTCAGACAATTGCTGTCGGAAGCTCTTCAATCTTTCCCTCGCAACCAGTGGATTGATAACAGACTCGTCGTCGAAAGAAGACGATTGGTTCATGCACTACAATAACTCTGCCTTGGCTCGAGGCAAATTCCAGATCTGGGCTCCCCACTTAAGCCTAGCAAGGGTTGCTAGCCCTCGCTTAGGGCCCGACGCCTAGCCCCCTGGCCTGGTAAGGGCTAGCCACCCTCGCTAGCCAGCGGGTGCCGACCCCTTCGTTGATGGTGGCGGTGGTGCCCCAACCTTTGTTTATATATTATAATGTTAATTTTTTTTATCGAAACAATACCAATACTATTCCAAACAGTTCCAAAGTTCAGCCCGAAAATTCTCTAATTTTTGTGCCGGGTCGGGTCGGTTTGGCTAGCATGGGCCTTTTTGACAGCCTTGTCGATTGGGATGATGAGCAAGAGATAAGAACTTTTATCTTTCCATTGTGCCTTCGTGTGCGAAGAGACACCCTCCAAATAAATTAAAACATAGATGTAGATAAGCGTTCATCTTGGGGAAGGGGGGGGGAGTATAAAAAAACTAGATTGTGGTGCATAGCATGTCTTAGTTTTAGGGGAATGAATGTTTCCAATCTAGAGTCATTCCAATCCAATGATTCCTTTCCTAACCATTCCGAAATATTAAAAAAAAGAAGAAGGTGTGAACACAGATCCTCAAGAGCCAATTGCATTCAACTGTTAGAAGGTATCTCTCCAACTTGTACATTGAAAATAATTGCAACTTACCATACAAAAACTCAAAATTGCAAACCACCTCCCCTCTTGTTCTCAGGGCCTGCCTCATTCTTTTTTCTTTTATTTTTTTCAATTTAATGCAATAGTTTATTTCTCTTCAGAATCTTGGAGAAATCATTCAAAAAACTCATCAACTTGGGCCAAGTTGAACATTACAACCAAGCCTTAGTTGCTATTTCTTAGTCAAGAGAGATTCTGAGCCCTAATGTACTCGTACCACTATTTGTAATTTGATTAATGACACTTATGCCAGTTTTACTTCTCTTAATCAACCCCCTTTTGGTTCTAGTTCTCTAGTTTTAGATGTTTCACAATTGTCACAGGACTTTCGTTGCCTTCGGACGATATGGCAGCAGCATTGTGCTCGAACAATGTTAGGAAATCAACACACGAAACTAGTTACGATGTTTTGGTCGTGAGGAAAAACTCAACTTGCTCTTATTTGGTATATGTACTTCTCTACTTAGTGCAATTTTGAACCTATCTTTTTTTCATGTCTACTATTACTATCATTAAAAAATTTCTAAAGATTTAGACTAACGTTAGATTTACAAGAGATTCAATGCGAGGAGCGGATTAAGAAGGAGGTCAGAAAAGCAGTATGACTTGCATTGCCTTCGGATGGTATTGCGCGGCATTATGCTCGAACACAACGTTAGGAAATCATGTCACATAATTAGGTTATGATGGCTGAGTCATCAGAAAAAATTCACGAGCTCTTATTTAGTATATGTACTTCTCTACTTACCTCGGTTTTGTACCTATCTTTTTTCATGTCTACTATTACTAGTCATTAAGAAACTTCTAGAGATTTAGACTAACATTGGAGTTGCGAGAGATTTGGGTGCGAGGAGTGGATTAAGAAGGAGTTCGGAAAAGCAGTATGACTTTCGTTGCCTTCGAATGGTATTGCGCGGCATTATGCTCGAACAATGTTAGGAAATTCACGCACATAATTAGGTTATGATGGCTGAGTCATGAGAAAAATTCAACGAGCTCTTATTTAGTATATTTACTTCTCTACTTACCTCGGTTTTGTACTATCTTTTTTTCATGTCTACTATTACTGGTCATTAACAAACTTCCATCGATTTAGGCTAACATTGGATATACAAGAGATTCGATGTGAGGAGCGAATTCAGAAGGAGGTCAGAAAGTAGTATGACTTTCGTTGCCTTCAGATGGTATTGCGTGGATTATGTCAAATAACGTTAGAAAATCACGTACATAATTAGGTTACGATGTCTAAGTCTTGAGAAAAAACTCAACGAGCTTTTATTTAGTGTATGTACTTCTCTACTGAGCTTGGTTTTGACCTATCTTTTTTCATGTCTACTATTACTAGTCATTAACAAACTTCCATAGATTTAGACTAACATTCGATTTACAAGAGATTCGATCCGAGGAGCGGATTCAAAAGGAGGTCAGAAAAGTAGTATGACTTTCGTTGCCTTCGGAGACAGTTCTTAATCCGCTCAGAAAAGCAGTATAACTGTCATTGCCTTCCTATCGGCATTGCGTGGCATTATGCTCAAACAACGTTAGGAATCACGCACATAATAGGTTATGACTTTCGAGTCATGAGAAAAAACTCAACGAGCTCTTATTTAGTGTATGTACTTTTCTACTTAGCTCCAGTTTGAACCTATCTTTTTTCATGTCTACTGTTATTACTAGTCATTAACAAACTTCCATAGATTTAGACTAACATTGGATTTACAAGAGATTCCGATGCAAGGAGTTGATTAAGAAGGAGGTCAGAAAAGAAGTATGACTTTTGTTGCCTTTGGATGGTATTGCGTGGCATTATGCTCAAACAAAGTTGGCAAATCATGCACTAATTAGATTATGATGTCTAAGTCATGAGAAAAAAAATCAACAAGCTCTTATTTAGTATATGTACTTGTCTACTTAGCTTGATTTTGAACCTATCTTTTTTCATGTCTACTATTACTAGTCATTAAGAAACTTATAGAGATTTGGACTAACATTGGATTTACAAGAGATTCGATGCGAGGAGAGGAGTAAGAAGGAGGTCAGAAAAGTAGTCTGACTTTCGTTGCCTTTCAGACTATTTTTAATCCACTCAGAAAAGTGTATGACTTTCATTTGCCTTCGGATGTATTGCGTGGCATTACGCTCAAACAAAGTTTGGCAAATCATGCCATAATTAGATCTATGATGTCTGAGTAATGAGGAAAAAAACTCAACGAGCTCTTATTTAGTATATGTACTTCTCTACTTAGCTTGATTTTGAACCTATCTTTTTCATGTCTACTATTACTAGTCATTAATAAACTTATAGAGATTTGGACTAACATTTGATTTAACAAGAGATTCGATGTGAGGAGAGGAGTGAAGAAGGAGGTCGAAAGTAGTATGGACTTTCGTTGTCTTCAGACTGTTTTTAATCCACTCAGAAAAGCAGTATGACTTTCATTGCCTTTGGTACGGTATTGCAAGGCATTATGCTCGAACAACGTTAGGAAAATCACGCACATAATTAGGTTATGATGTCTGAGTCATGAAAAAAAAAACTCAATGAGCTCTTATTTAGTATATGTACTTCTCTACTTAGCTCGATTTTGAACCTATCTTTTTTCATGGTCTGCTATTTCTAGTCATTAAGAAATTTCTAGAGATTTAGACTAAATTGGATTTACAAGAGATTCAATGTGAGGAGCACATTAAGAAGGAGCTCAGAAAAGCATATGAGTTTCGTTGCCTTTGGATCATATTGCGCGGCGTTATGCTCGAACAACGTTAGGAAATCACGCAATAATTAGGTTACGACGTCTGAGTACGTGAAAAACTCACGAGCTCTTATTTAGTATATGTATCTTCTCACTTAGCTCGATTTTGAACCTATCTTTTTCCATGTCTAACTATTACTAGTTTATTAAGAAATTTCTAGAGATTTAGACTAACATTGGATTTACAAAGATTCGATGCGAGGAGCAGATTAGGAAGAAGGTCAGAAAAGCAATATAGTTTCGTTGCCTTGGATCATATTGCGCGGGCATTATGCTCAAACAACGTTAGGAAATCACGCACATAATTAGGTTACGACGTCTGAGTCACGTGAAAAACCAATGAGCTCTTATTTAGTATATGTACCTTCTCTACTATTAAGAAAACTTCTATAGATTTAGACTAACATTGGATTTACAAGAGATTCGATGCAAGAGCGGATTAGAAGGAGTTCAGAAAATCAGCATGACTTTCGTCGCCTTCGGACGGTTTTTTAATCTGCTCAGACAAGCAGTATGACTTTCATTGCCTTCGGACGGTATTGCGAGGCATTATGCCCGAACAATATTAGGAAATCACGCGCATAATTAGATATGACGTCTGAGTCATGAGAAAAAATGCAACAACTCTTCTTTATATATGTGCTTCTCTACTTGGCACGGTATTGAACCTATCTTTTTTCATGTCTACTATTACTAGTCATTAAGAAACTTTTAGAGATTTAGACTAACAATGGATTTACAAGAGATTCAACGCGCGAGGAGCGGACTAAGAAGGAGGTCAGAAAAGCCGTATGACTTGAATTGCACCATGGGAAATTCGGTCACCTCGAAAGACCTATAACTTTGTCTCTTCCGTCCACAGCCTAGATATGTGGAGCCACCCACGTAAAAAAAAAATATAGCCTAGGTTAAACTGATGGATCAAGATATTAGTTTTTAATTCCAGGGTTATTGTTTGTAGTTAATCTCATTAATCTCGTCCCTCAATGCATGGGATAAAGAGAGAAAGATGCTTCTTTCGTAGTCCAACTCCCCCTGCACGTGCGTTGTTCGATTCAAACTCTTGCTTCCAAGCTAGAGCTATAGCCTATATGGCATCCTATAATTCTTAGCATAGGGTCCAAAATTCTTATTTTTTTTCACTAACGACCAACCTCATCAACCGTTTTTTTTTTAGTTAGGTTGATATATTTAGGACGTTAATTGTTTATGTCACCTTCGAAGACAACTCGTTCTCTTTAATAATTGAAGGTTGTGGATTGTGGATAACGCGGCATAGAGAATTATTTAAATTTTGTGCTCTGGTAAAGAGCACACGAACATATTTATATGCTTTACTACATTACTGTTTATGTGGTATATCAATTAAGTATCTGCGCAATCAAATGGACAAATGAAGAATTTCCCAAATATATGCACCGTCCGAAGATATGAAAAATTAAGGAAAACATCATAAATATCTCTACCATCCCGCCTCCAAAGTGACGTAAAAATCAACTTGGATGGATCGCGCCAAGCAGTTCGGTGTGCTGTGTGCAGAGAGGACTGTGTCTGTTGTGTGTTGTTGTGATGCCGTGCAAGCTAAACGATAGGAGGTTGTCGTTGCTCAGGAAGCTATCAACGAGGCAGGAGGTTGCTGTCGCGGCAGGAAACTACCGTCAAGCCAAAGACTTTCGCCGGGGCGGGAGGATTCTGACATGATGAGGAGGCTATCGTGGGGCAGGGAGTCTCTCATCACTATTATGCAGACTGAGCGACGGTAGAACAGACTGACATGGCTAGTGGATGAGACGGACATGCTAAGGATCAACTTTGAGAAAGGAGATAAGATGCGTGCTCAGAGTGTGCGTGGGGATCGACTCGGGTGTGCATCGGGTGCACATCGCACTCGGCACACTTTAGGATTATTTAGCTTTTGATACCAAGATAAATATAACGCGGAAGATAGAATTGTGTAATTTTTGTGTATTTTTGTATTATGATAGAGAGTATACGTTAACACAAAAAATGATTGACTTTTAGTTATTATCGACAAGCGATAGACTTTAATGAGGATAGCCGCATAAATTCAAAGTGACCATAGTTATTGGAAGCTTCAGCTTCACAAAATCACATGATACTGACTAACGAAGTCTCGATATATGACACACATCTCACGTTGATCATCCGCATGAGTACGTTATTTTTGCAAAATGCAAATCTAATGGACAACATCTTCCTTAAGGTGAAACTCTATGCATGTTACCACTATAAAATTTTCATTTGAAACTACTATACTCTTATAACTTTATCTTTGGCTGGAGATTGAAATTTTCCGTAGGTCAGTACGTGTAGGTTGATATATACGCTAGCCTATTATTCGTACCGAACGCACGAAATACCAAAGATAATAATTACTGGAGTCCCAACAGGTGATTAGCGACAATTAACGCATGGGTATTACTTCAATATTAGCTCGAGTAGCATGGGAAATCAAAACCTTAGCTGGGTTCATGAATGGCATCGGAATTCAGGTGTCGAAATCATATCCTAGCTAGCTAGAGACTTGACTAAGAGCTTGAGTTCACGACCCCCAACGAGGGGACAAGGGAAGGAGGAACCGACGAAAGACAAAGCTTCTACAGAAATCAAAGAGGATAACATAAATATTCGCGTTGAACGGGGATATCTTGTCGACAAGCAACTTTTGGAAAGCTTTCTTAACCAAAACTTAAGAAATATTTCAATTATCTGCCGATTACGCACGACATTACGTAAGAGAGTCGGTGAATTAAAAATAAGAAATTTTCCTTAATTAGGTGTTTAACAAGTGCCTCATTTTAGGAATGAGAAGTTTTAGGATTGATCTTCGTTCCACTTGAATTTTGGAACCTTCTTATCGGAACTCATTTTTCTATTTTTGGAACCTAGATCCCATGATGCATGCCCTAAACTTGGACTAGGTTGATTCTAAAGTCTGTCCACATTTTACTTTTATTCTTAATGAAACGATTGATGTGAATAATCACATCAAATGATTACTATTTGATGTTACGATCCGCTATATTTAGATACACAAAGAATATGAAAATATTAATAAAGTATAAGTTTCAATTATGGACAATCAGAAATAGAAGTCCAAACTAGTGGTTTTAGATTATATACTCATCATCGTACGCCATAAAATACTGCAAGATCGTGCAAAGACATAGGAAAAGAAAAATACAAAAACTCGTTCCAGGTTTCAAGTTCCTTCTATGTTCCACATGAAACCTACAACCTATCCTTCGGAATCTATTATCCAATTTTTGATACATGGAATATATCCTGCATACCCTAGAAGCATCCTCACCCTTACCTTGTTTCACAATATCCAATTGCTAAATCCATCTATTAAGCGATAAGCCGAAGTTTTATTAGATCTTGAATCTACTGCACTTATTTGTAGATACGCTCACAATCAATTATATCAAGCGGTGTATTATTAGTAAATTAACCTTAGTATATATATCTAACATTAGTGTAACAATGGCAAATTAGGGGAATCATGTCTAGATAATGGATATCGTGATCAAAATTTGATAAAGGAAAAGAGTCCCACACGAGACTTATGAAGAAGACTTACGACTTGGAGATGTCGCTATAGCTTTTAAAAGGCTTGCACTATGTTTTTAACTGTATATATGCTTTTTTAATCAATTTGGCGCTCTACTTGTGGACATTATCTCTACCTTGCATTTTCTTACAGAAATGAACATTTTTTTCATCCTTTTGTACGAAGTGTGGACAACTTACTTCTCCCTACGGTCTGCACTTTTCCATGAAGGAAATTTTATCACAAGAAGGGAATAATTGTCCTAAACTAATTGTACGATGATCAATTCAGTCTTAAATTTGACAACTTATCAATTTAGCCCTAAAATTTTAATTGTGCTAATTTATCCTAAGCCTTTAATGATTTGCCAATTTGGTTATTCTGGCTAATTTTGGCAGAAAATCGCTAACGTGGATAAATTTTTGTAATTTTTTTTGTAATTTCTTTTTTATCTTTCTTTCGGCTGTGCCATGTACGACGGCCAGCATTAACTAGATCTCTACGTTAACGATTCCTAGCCAAAATTGGTGGAATCAGTAAATTGGCAAATTATCGAAAGATTTATGACTAAATTGATAAATTACCAAAATTTTAGGACTAAATCGACACAATGAAAATGTTTAGGACCGAGTCAGTACAGTAAATATCGGGAACTTTTTAAATTAGTTTCCCTTGCAAGAAGCATCGCCCATCTTGGTCGGTGCTGTTCTTTTTAACTTTCATCGGGCTTTGTCATGTATTTCGCATCCGCTGATAGAAAAATCTCGAAGGCCTCACATAAGTTTCATTCCAAATTCCAAGGGGCGACTTTTCACCGACTTGGAGATGTAGCCCGATGTTCTTTATTTGAAATAAAAGGAAAAATCTCGCAATAATTGTCTGCACATCTTCTATTTTTGTAATAGCAAGAGGAAATAGTACAGATAGAGAGAGCATATGCTGAGAAGATCGCTTCCATATCGCCATCTATAATCTTTCTTGGAGTCTCCAAGAACCAGAAGTACTGTTCCTCTTCTTCTTTACTTATTCATTTGTTGTCTTCCCATGTTTCCCGAATATATTAAGCCAAGCCCACTGAATTTGACAGATTTAAGAAATGGGTTTCCCTCGTGACATCGAGCACAGACCTCGCTGTCCATTGGATCAGGGTCATGTGTGCCCGAGATGCACGCTGAGCAACCCCCCCATAGTCAAATTTCCTCCTCAACACTGTCAACATATTGTAATGAGGCTTCAAACAATAATCTGATCTGCCCGTGTACCATGATCCATGACCAGAACTCAGAATGAATGAGCCATACGATATGTGATTTGACCATCTTAGATAGGACTAGGGTTTCTGCGTGCGCATGACTCATGTGTAGTCCGATCGACCGTGATTCATATATTCAATCAACTTATTAACAAACTTCTTCAATCATGTTTGAGCTCATCACCGATGCGACAGGTGCTTGTTTGACTTAAGTCAAGTTGTACGCTTAACATATTAAGCAAATGTAATTCGGGTGCTTAACATGCATGAGCTCGTGGCTGGTGCAGGCTCTATTAATATATAGACGACTACTTCAACCGCGAGGGACCACAAATCTGCAAGTGGGTGGTATTGATTAGAGAGAGTTCTTGCACTCAACACAGACATGAGACGAAACTAATGAACTTATTATTATAATTATTATCATTTTTCTAAAGATCTGTTCAGGTTGGCGTTGATTAGAGAGAGATTTAATCTCGATTTGAGTCTTGCGCCCGAGGAATCATTGGTCGAGGAAGGAGCACGTGTGTATGATTAAACATCAGGTACTCCTCACTAATATAATCGACTTGAACGAAGCAGATCTCGTGGGGCTCTGCAGATAAAAAGAAAGCTAAAATCTTCTCTCCTCCCCCCACCCCAACATGCAACGTGATTCCGTGGGCATCGTATAGTGTGTGCCAACTTGGGCCAGGGATTGATTTTACACTTAGCAAAAATCTGAAACCACTTAAGCCGATGAAGGAGATTATCGTTTTCTGCTTACTCCTGCACCGAGCAAGCTAGGGTTTGTACGTTAAGCATCGACACCTGTGATTTATTGGATGTGTTATAAGTACGGAACCACCAGACAATAACTGTGTTTAAGGGGTGGCCATGTGTTGACGAAGAGATCTAGGGCGACTCTCGCCTGGCAATGATGATACGATGACTGCGATGAATCGCTTAATGATTTAGAGAGCAACCCACAAATTTCTTTTTCTCTGCAGAAAGATACTCTACATCTCTTATTAATGCTACATATATAAATATATGTAGTCACTAAAATAGAATACAAATCTCGTAACCTAAATTTTTCATTTTGGTTGCTGAACTACGAGGTGATGGTGCTGCCAGATATCTTTATAACATGGTAGGCGAGACGTAGCCCGTATCGCCCACAGTGGGTCGGTGCAAAGGAGCTGAGACCACGTGTCACGATGGCAGCGCTTTGTGCGACGACGTGCACGCCATGTCAGCTTTGACTAGTCAACTGTCTCGATTTAGGAAGTTTATTCCGATTTGGCTTTGCCATAATCGTCCAGGGACAGACCGGTTCAGCACATTTCGGGCCCTTTCATTTCGAATGTGAGTGTGTGTATCCATCCGTTCCTCGTTTCTCACCGTTCAAAATATTAAAGGAAACCCACTACCTAACAAAACACCGATCATTCGCACAGGAAGATCTTTCCCTACGTTGTAGATGTAAATATGATGTTAATTCTAAAGTTTTCTGTGTCTATTTACATAGCTTTTGAATAAGTGATAGAAATTCGATTAGACTGAATTGCAAGCTTGTCGGGCTGAGTCTTGTTGAGGTCGAGCATGACTCCAAAACGAGCTCAAGCTGGAGCCGAAATAAGGCGAGACGATCTCAACTAGTTGTCGAGCCAAACCCTAGCCGTTGGTTAGTAGCTACGTTAACTCATGAACAAATTACTTGGATACTTCCATGTACATCGTGAGAATATTTCCCAATTATTTTAAGTGTTTTGCGGAAAGTGATGGACTAAGAACCGTTAAAATATGTTACGAGTCTGAGCCCAAAGCGAAAATATGAATATTTCGAATTGGATATTTCTTATTTGATTGATATCACGTAGGTTAAAAAAAGTCCGAATTTGAATATTCGTGGATATCTATAACTGTGCACTATAGAAATCCATATATTTTGTTCGGTGATATTTGGTTGAAGATTTTCTATATATTCTTTCATGAAGATGAAGGAAAAAGGAAAAATAAAAATAAAAAAGGGGGGGGGAAATCAACTCCTATGTTGAGTCAGTCCACGAAAAGCACTAAAGGAAAGTCCAACTTCGTGACGGAACTCATGGACTGTTGACCGAACTTCTCTGGGTATACAAATATATTCTGATTTGTGGGCACCGTTTTGTTGAGAACCGTGGCCAAAGGGAAATTCGTGTGCGGTTACATCCGGAGTGTCTTTTCCTCGTGCGAGAAAATCGAGATTAATTCAAGTGTTAAGCCAATTAAATTTTGAGATTAGATTTGTGTAATTTCTTCGTAAGATTGAGAGATTATTTTGCTAAGAATTTGGGTTAAATACTGTGTGCATTGGATGTAATTGAGCTGGAAAAACTGAGACTGTTTGAATGACTCAAGCGTAATTTGTAATTTCGAATTGTATCTCGCGTTATAGTAAAATTCGTTGCTACTCTTTCATGGACGTGTCTCTATAACGAATCATGTATATTTGGTGTTCAATTACATTTGCTTAATATGTTAAGCGTACAACTTGACTTAAGTCAAACAAGCACCTGTCGCATCGGTGATGAGCTCAAACATGATTGAAGAAGTTTGTTAATAAGTTGATTGAATATATGAATCACGGTCGATCGGACTACACATGAGTCATGCGCACGCAGAAACCCTAGTCCTATCTAAGATGGTCAAATCACATATCGTATGGCTCATTCATTCTGAGTTCTGGTCATGAATCATGGTACACGGGCAGATCAGATTATAGTTTGAAGCCTCATTACAATATGTTGACATTGTTGAGGAGGAAATTTGATTATGGGGGGGTTGCTCAGCGTGCATCTCGGGCACACATGACCCTGATCCAATGGACAGCGAGGTCTGTGCTCGATGTCACGAGGGAAACCCATTTCTTAAATCTGTCAAATTCAGTGGGCTTGGCTTAATATATTCGGGAAACATGGGAAGACAACAAATGAATAAGTAAAGAAGAAGAGGAACAGTACTTCTGGTTCTTGGAGACTCCAAGAAAGATTATAGATGGCGATATGGAAGCGATCTTCTCAGCATATGCTCTCTCTATCTGTACTACTTCCTCTTGCTATTACAAAAATAGAAGATGTGCAGACAATTATTGCGAGATTTTTCCTTTTATTTCAAATAAAGAACATCGGGCTACATCTCCAAGTCGGTGAAAAGTCGCCCCTTGGAATTTGGAATGAAACTTATGTGAGGCCTTCGAGATTTTTCTATCAGCGGATGCGAAATACATGACAAAGCCCGATGAAAGTTAAAAAGAACAGCACCGACCAAGATGGGCGATGCTTCTTGCAAGGGAAACTAATTAAAAAGTTCCCGATATTTACTGTACTGACTCGGTCCTAAACATTTTCATTGTGTCGATTTAGTCCTAAAATTTTGGTAATTTATCAATTTAGTCATAAATCTTTCGATAATTTGCCAATTTACTGATTCCAGCCAATTTTGGCTAGGAATCGTTAACGTAGAGATCTAGTTAATGCTGGCCGTCGTACATGGCACAGCCGAAAGAAAGATAAAAAAGAAATTACAAAAAAAATTACAAAAATTTATCCACGTTAGCGATTTTCTGCCAAAATTAGCCAGAATAACCAAATTGGCAAATCATTAAAGGCTTAGGATAAATTAGCACAATTAAAAATTTTAGGGCTAAATTGATAAGTTGTCAAATTTAAGACTGAATTGATCATCGTACAATTAGTTTAGGACAATTATTCCCTTCTTGTGATAAAATTTCCTTCATGGAAAAGTGCAGACCGTAGGGAGAAGTAAGTTGTCCACACTTCGTACAAAAGGATGAAAAAAATGTTCATTTCTGTAAGAAAATGCAAGGTAGAGATAATGTCCACAAGTAGAGCGCCAAATTGATTAAAAAAGCATATATACAGTTAAAAACATAGTGCAAGCCTTTTAAAAGCTATAGCGACATCTCCAAGTCGTAAGTCTTCTTCATAAGTCTCGTGTGGGACTCTTTTCCTTTATCAAATTTTGATCACGATATCCATTATCTAGACATGATTCCCCTAATTTGCCATTGTTATACTAATGTTAGATATATATACTAAGGTTAATTTACTAATAATACACCGCTTGATATAATTGATTGTGAGCGTATCTACAAATAAGTGCAGTAGATTCAAGATCTAATAAAACTTCGGCTTATCGCTTAATAGATGGATTTAGCAATTGGATATTGTGAAACAAGGTAAGGGTGAGGATGCTTCTAGGGTATGCAGGATATATTCCATGTATCAAAAATTGGATAATAGATTCCGAAGGATAGGTTGTAGGTTTCATGTGGAACATGGAAGGAACTTGAAACCTGGAACAAGTTTTTGTATTTTTCTTTTCTATGTCTTTGCACGATCTTGCAGTATTTTATGGCGTCCGATGATGAGTATATAATCTGAAACCACTAGTTTGGACTTCTATTCTGATTGTCCATAATTGAAACTTATACTTTATTAATATTTTCATATTCTTTGTGTATCTAAATATAGCGGATCGTAACATCAAATAGTAATCATTTGATGTGATTATTCACATCAATCGTTTCATTAAGAATAAAAGTGAAATGTGGACAGACTTTAAAATCAGCCCTAGTCCAAGTTTAGGGCATGCATCATGGGATCTAGGTTCCAAAAATAGAAAAATGAGTTCCGATAAGAAGGTTCCAAAATTCAAGTGGAACGAAGATCAATCCTAAAACTTCTCATTCCTAAAATGAGGCACTTGTTAAACACCTAATTAAGGAAAATTTCTTATTTTTAATTCACCGACTCTCTTACGTAATGTCGTGCGTAATCGGCAGATAATTGAAATATTTCTTAAGTTTTGGTTAAGAAAGCTTTCCAAAAGTTGCTTGTCGACAAGATATCCCCGTTCAACGCGAATATTTATGTTATCCTCTTTGATTTCTGTAGAAGCTTTGTCTTTCGTCGGTTCCTCCTTCCTTGTCCCTCGTTGGGGGTCGTGAACTCAAGCTCTTAGTCAAGTCTCTAGCTAGCTAGGATATGATTTCGACACCTGAATTCCGATGCCATTCATGAACCCAGCTAAGGTTTTGATTTCCATGCTACTCGAGCTAATATTGAAGTAATACCCATGCGTTAATTGTCGCTAATCACCTGTTGGGACTCCAGTAATTATTATCTTTGGTATTTCGTGCGTTCGGTACGAATAATAGGCTAGCGTATATATCAACCTACACGTACTGACCTACGGAAAATTTCAATCTCCAGCCAAAGATAAAGTGATAAGAGTATAGTAGTTTCAAATGAAAATTTTATAGTGGTAACATGCATAGAGTTTCACCTTAAGGAAGATGTTGTCCATTAGATTTGCATTTTGCAAAAATAACGTACTCATGCGGATGATCAACGTGAGATGTGTGTCATATATCGAGACTTCGTTAGTCAGTATCATGTGATTTTGTGAAGCTTAACCCTTCCAATAACTATGTGGTCACTTTGAATTTATGCGGCTATCCTCATTAAAGTCTATCGCTTGTCGATAATAACTAAAAGTCAATCATTTTTGTGTTAACGTATACTCTCTATCATAATACAAAAATACACAAAAATTACACAATCCTATCTCCGCATTATATTTATCTTAGTATCAAAGCTAAATAATCCTAAAGTTTGCGAGTGCGATGTGCACCCGATACACACCCGAGTCAATCCCCACGCACACTCTAAGCACACATCTTGTCCCTTCTCAAAGTTGATCTTAGCATGTCCGTCTCATCCACTAGCCATGTCAGTCTGTTCTACTGTCGCTCAGTCTGCATAATAGTGATGAGAGACTCCCTGCCACGACAGCCTCCTCATCATGTCAGAATCCTCCCGCCCCGGCGAAAGTCTTTGGCTTGACGGTAGTTTCCTGCCGCGACAGCAACCTCCTGCCTCGTTGATAGCTTCCTGAGCAACGACAACCTCCTATCGTTTAGCTTGCACGGCATCACAACAACACACAACAAACACAGTCCTCTCTTCACACAGCACACCGAACTGCTTGGCGCGATCCATCCAAGTTGATTTTTACGTCACTTTGGAGGCGGGATGGTAGAGATTTTTATGATGTTTTTCTTAATTTTTCATATCTTCTGACGGTGCATATATTGGGAAATTCTCCATTTGTCCATTTGATTGCGCAGATACTTAATTGATATACCACATAAACAGTAATGTAGTAAAGCATATAAATATGTTCGTGTGCTCTTTACCAGAGCACAAATTTAAATAATTCTCTATGCCGCGTTATCCACAATCCACAATATTCAATTATTAAGAGAACGAGTTGTCTTCGAAGGTGACATAAACAATTAACGTCCTAAATATATCAACCTAACTAAAAAAAAACGGTTGATGAGGTTGGTCGTTAGTGAAAAAAAATGAGAATTTTGGACCCTATGCTAAGAATTATAGGATGCCATATAGGCTATAGCTCTAGCTTGGAAGCAAGAGTTTGAATCGAACAACGCACGTGCAGGGGGAGTTGGACTACGAAAGAAGCATCTTTCTCTCTTTATCCCATGCATTGAGGGACGAGATTAATGAGATTAACTACAAACATAAC
>JAGVVM010003017.1:0-13496 GCA_019149425.1 Psidium friedrichsthalianum
TTGTATCTAAGACTTGACTCGATCTATCGGCTGAAATTTAGTAATCAAAGCCTTCACAGATGACAAACATGACGGTTCAATCATGAAATCCAGAGCATAACCATGCAATTAAACTGCTGGCGAGCGCCACGGAGAGTTCAGAAGACTTATCTGGGGTTCTGATCAGGCTCTAAATTGCCAGATTATCCTAACCGAGCCGCAACAGGATGAGCTAGGGTTGAGGTTTCGGCTCGAGGATTATGCGCAGTATTAATGCAAAATGGGAATGCGAATACGATTAGGGAGGCCAGAGAAGTAAAACACACACGAAAAGAGTAAGATTATGGCCAGATTAGGGATTCGCCATTGGAGCACTGAGTTAAAGCTCGAACTCGCGACTCACCTTTTGGGTGTCGTCAAGCTCTGGAATTGGCACGAATCGCCTCCTCTGGACTCCAGCGACCTTCCCGAGCTACTTTCACGCTTCAATCTGCTTGCAATTGCCCAAACTCTTCAACCACAGTCGACTTCCCCGAGCTTCCAAAATTGACCCCCTCAGCTCTCTCTCCCTCTGGTTCTTTTAAACTTGACATGGGCATTACGATGCTCCCAAAATCCCGAGATCCCCTCGCTCTATTTTCAACAAAAACAGACTCAATCTCTTGGGATCTTCTTTGGTTCGTACCAGAACAATTTTTTTTTAAAAAAAATTGTTTTACGAGCGGGCATTCCGCTGGAAGTTGTTCGTGTGCCCGGCGACGAAACTACGTGCCGTTTGGCACGTCGTCGCCGGGCAAATTCCGACTAGATCATCGGAGCTCAGGCGGGTGTTTGGGATCTTGGGCGTTTTCATTTGCGCGCGCGAGGATGATGAGCCAGAACCAATTCTGGTTTCGTCGGGTCGATGGGTTGACCGGGTCGGGTCAACTTGACCCGGTTGACCCATCCGACTAAAAAATGAAAATTGGCCCTAATTTCGTTAAAATTTCCCAAAAGTAATGTCAAATTTGATTCAGGGGATGATTTCCATCAAGAAACAGTTTTTTCTCCTGAATTTTCTAAGAATTTGCAGAAAAACCTCAAATTTTAATTTGACCCGAGGACCCATTTTGCAAATCCAAACCCTCGGTGCCCTTTTTTTGCAAAAATTGACATGACAAATGGATTCAGAAGGTCAAAAACTAGGTGGTGATGTGCCCTGATTTTCAATTTAGTCCCTAGAAAATTTTTAATTGCATTTTAAGTGTTTTTAGGGACTAATTTAAAAAATAAAAAATTATGTTCTGGGCCTTTTTAGCGAAATTGGACAATTTCAGTGGGCTTTTGGACTGGATTTTAATTTTAAAAAATAGAGGGGATGACATGACTCTAAAAATGCAAAATGGAAAATTACAAAGCTAAAATGGAATTTTTAGAATTATTTAAATAATATGAAAAATGAAATTAACTAAGGAACCTTAGATTCCAGATTGAATTTCTCAAAATTTATTCAGTAAAAATGAAGGGAAAATAAAAATAAAAATATTGACTTTTTTTTTTGTAATTTTTTGGTCTCAAATACTATTTTTTTTATTAATTTTTCATTATTTTTCTAATTTCTGAAAAATATTAAAAATACGAAAAATAAGAAAAATTTTTTTTTTGCTCAAAATTGTTTCTCTAGCCCAGGCTAAGGTCTCCAAAGTTGATTTTGCAATTTTCTCATTTTTTTATTTTTTTTTTTATGAATTTTTGAAATAAATTGCAGAAAAATACAAAAAATATAGAAAATTATTTTTTACTCAAAATTGGTTCCCTAGGCTAGGTCGAGATCCCCAAAGTTGATTTTGCAATTTTCTCATTTATTATTATTTTTTTTTATGAATTTTTGAAACTAAAATATAGAAAAATACTAAAAATATGAAAAATTATTTTTTGCTCGAAATTGGTTCGCTGGGCTAGGCCATGGTCCCCAAAGTTGATTTTTCAATTTATAAATTTTTATGGATTTTCTAAAAAAATTTTAAAACATAAAATTGGCCAAAATCAAGTGTCAACAATACCCAAATAGGTACTGTTGGAAAACCCTTCAGGAAATTTTTGTTTTTTGCGCCAAGGCGCATTCCGTTTCCCCCAAGACTCATTCATTCTAGGCGTCGACGTTTTCATCCCCCCGACCCTTATAAATTTGTTCAAGAAATGAAGCACGAACTCCTTGTAAGTGATATAATCAAGCATATGCGATTCATCATTTCATGCCATTCCTTAGGTATGGTCTTCCTTAGTGCATAGAATACATTTTCAGCATTCATTTCTTACCCTTTCCATATGATCTCTTAGATCATATCGTTGACCGTCTTCGCATGAGATATAATATCACTATTATTATCCCATCTATAAGTGTGCAACTCCTCAATCTTCGTATTAAGTTCTCGCCTTAGCCGACGTGTACCTCTCTTTATAGGTGTTTTCATATTATGCGTATACCATTCTGTACTAGGCCCTGGTGTTGATGACATTGTTCCTGCAACAAATGCGGAACAATATGGATTACTAAAATCCATCATCACAAAATAATTACGAACATATCGTAATAAAAGACACACAAGCAAAAACATATAAATACTTCTAGGTTGACTCTCTTTTTTTTTTTTTTGGTCAATGGTCAACGGGTCAAATGGTCAACGGTTAATGGTCAATCTATCTTGCGAGCTTGGGCCGTGTGCCCCTAGCCTCGGCTAATGGCCTGGGTCGCTTGTCTATGGCCTAGGCCGCAGGCCCGAGGCCTCGGCCAATGCCTGGGTTGTGGGCCCGAGGTCTCGACCTCGTGCCCATAGCCTCGGTCACTTTTTTTTTTTTTAAGCGAAACCGCCGTCGGTGACCTGTGGATTCCGCCACATCCAACCTCCGTTCAAGACCTATAATATATTAAAATTCTCGTATTGACGAGCACTTCGAATCGATCAAATAAAAAATAAAATTTCTTTCATTTAAGACAAGAAAATCCCATGAACAGTAACTCCGAAAAATTGCGTTAAAGAATTTTCAAATTCGATGAAGAAAATCAATGCAAATAAGGTTATGTAATTAGGAAAAGCAAGTTCACGAGCTCTGATACTAATGAACGGGAAACAGATTCCTTGTTTTTCAACAAAACACGTGTGGAAGAACATGCCATAACCTAACTTGCATCGCTGATTGAACGACACATCACACAAGGGACATACCATAATTGCCACATATTAAGAGTCACTTTGCAATTTGGAGAGATGCCACACTTCGATCGCAGATCAATAGTGAAGAACGAGAGCGTTGTCTGTCGTCATTCTCTTTTCGTCGATAACTGACATGAGTGATGAGAGAGAGAGAGATATCTAAAATCTATTCAAAAGAAAAGAACGTATCTTTTCAAAATAAAACCAAATGTGGATAACTGCTTTGCAGTTACTAATGGTGAGCATGAGGTGTGGTTCCCTACATAGGTGTCCACGGTAAGCCCCATGCACTCTAATGCGCATAAATGTGCAAATTTTCATTTTCTAGGAGAATAGGCATTGGTATTGTTAGCATGTGTGATTTTTCAGTGTAATGCAGAAAAATTGGAGGAACTTTTAGCTGATTTGTTGCTGCTGCTGCTGCTGGGATATAGTTAATGCATCATTTATTGAGGTGTTGAGAGGTTGATGTAATGCAGAGCTTGATAATATGTTCTAGCCGAACAAAATATGGGTTTGGGCAAGTTCTCTACCCATAGTTGGAAAAATAAAAATTCTTCAGAAACCATATGGCGTTACTCAAGCCATGATTGGGACATGCAAAACTTTATGCATGAAGGACATATGTCCTTGAAAATGCACGTAAATCATCCATTTCACATATATTGGGTAAGGCGAATTTCACCCACAGAATGACCACAATGACCATAAAGGTTATAGTAATACAACATATGTAACTTTAAATCCCTCATTCTTCATTCAAATTCAAAAGAGTAATATTTATATTTGGGAGTTATGTTTACTTTATCATTTTTTTTAATCAATTACTCTATCAGGTTAAGGACGCAAATGACAACCATTAGGCTTATTTGTTTTTCTATTTTTTTTGTTTTCGGGAATTGGTTTGGAGAAGAAATCCGTTCGGTAATGCAATTTTATCCATTTGTTGACAATCCACAACCGCCGTTTGTTAGCCACCAGTCGTCAGTCCCAATTCGCTGGTCTCAAGTTGCCGACTGAGTCCTTAGGCTGTTATCCGTCGATCACGAGTCACTGTCCCCCATCCCTTGGCCACCGTCTGCCAATTGCCTATCACCAAATATCAAATAAATTTTGTTTTTGGAATATAAATTTTATGTCGTCTGCTCAGAAACTCATTCAAGAAATAGAAATTTTTATTTTTTGCCAAAATTATTTCAAAAAATAAAATGATTATCATTCATGTCCTAACTGCCCATACATTCGATGCCTCGTTCATCCAACTCTAGGGGCGAGAGGGTGCAGATTTGGGCCTCTCTAGCCTATTGGTCGAGAAAATATTTAGTAGTTGCCAAACGCCACATCAATTGCTATTATGACACACATTAACCAATAATATATTGTCACGTGTCATTGAGTTGGAATAAAGAAAAAAATAGTCTTTTTTCTCTCTTCTTCCTCTTTCACATCATTTCTATTTTGGCCATTTGTCTTCCAATGGCTATTAGCACCGCCACAAGCTTCAGCTTGGCCAACTCTTCCATGTCCATCCATGGCCGCCGACATCGAGCGAGCCGTCGTCACTTGGGTCAAACTCGCCCGATCCGGTAAACTTAGTCAACTCACAGCGGCCCACACGGAAGCAGAAGCCAAAAATGGCGTCTTGTTTCTTTCCATTCTGGCTCGCATAGAGGACAGGAACACCAAAAAAGCTTGCTCAAGCCTGCCCCTTCCTCCCCAGGCATTGCATTAGGGATGAGATCTACTCCCTATGGATTTCCTCAGCACAAAAGGACAAGGGAACACAGTAGGGGAGGCTTCGTTTAGCTTTGAAAAAAAGAGCAGAAGAGCAGAGCTTAAAGAGGGGGGAAATCATGGGGAGTTCAGGGAGAGGAGTTTTAGAGACATCTCCATCGAGGGAAGAAAGAAAGAGTACCAAAAAAGTAAAGAAAAAGAGTACCAGAAAAGAAAAGAAAAAGGCAAAGAAAGGGAGAGCTCCAACAAACGTTCGAGCATGGAGAGGGATGAAGGAGTAGTTGATAGGAGGGTCTGAGAAAAGAAAAAAGAGAAAGAGCGTTCTTGAGATCGGGAGTTCGGTTCCAAGAGTTCGAGAGAGAGAGAGAGTGAGAGTGACGTTGAGAAGATTGCAAGAAAGCTGGTTCCTTCGCGCATCGCCGCTTCAATCTGCCTGATCAGTCACCTTGACCATAGTCGCTCGACGACCGTCGACTAGCACCTTCCGCTTCCAATCAGCAGTACTAGAGCACACCAACGTCAGAGCTCCTCCCTGTACCGGGCTCGACTATGCTTTTATGCCTCCTCTTGCAGCGCTGCCTAGGACCAGTTGCGATGCACCCGATTCCTAACCAAAGGAGGGGTTCCTTGAAAAAAACTTTCACCAATCTCAGAGGAAAATAAAAATCACATCTTTTGTCTCCTCTAACGATGGATCCTTTTCAAGTAGTGGCTAAGAGATAAGGTTGTCTATCTCCACTCTCTGTGGCACCAGGGCCTTTCTCCATGTTGGAGTTGGTGAATACTTCGTGAACTCTTATTTTTTACATCGGTTACGCTCACGTGAGCTTAGGAAAATCGAAGTATGAACTAACGACATGGGACCTTTGCACACGAAATGCGAGGGTTCGAGGGCAGTGCCCTCGACACGGGGGTCCCGTTGCCCGATCAACGGGCACTGGTCTCGCTGCTTGGTCAGCGGGCAAGGGTCCCTCTCCCTAATGAGCGGACGCCTGCCCCGCTTGCCGGTGAGCTAGTGGGGGCTCAAGGGTAGCGCCCCCGAAACAACATCGAGTTTAGACTTATGTTTAAGTAGGCCAGTTTGTTGTTGGATCAAAGGGCTTTCGGATAGACTAGGATTTTAGGCCCATTATTTTAAGTCATAAATATTGTATTTGTATGAAAATCATTGTAACGAGTGTAAAAATATAGTCAAATCTCTTTGCAGGACGTAGCCATATTCTGGAGTGAACCTGGGTAATCTCGTGTCTCATCAATTTTTTATCTTCTATGTGATTACATTGATATTCAATTTAGGATAAATCCCATCAATTGGTATCAGAGTCCTGTGTTCAAGGAATTAGGATTTATCTAAGATGTCAGGAGAGTCACGGATTGAGATAGAAAAATTCGATGGGAAGCAGTTCGATCTGTAGAAGATAAAGATGGAGGATCTTCTTTATGTCGAGATTTCTGATCAGCAATCATGAGAAAAAGGCTTGTTGCTGCGGCTGCTGGTGTCGTGATAGGCAAGAAAGCGAGCAAGGAAGTGGATTCAACTTCTAGACAGGTAGATCTAAAGGAGATTGAGGATTGGGATCGGATCGATCGGAAAGCAAAGGGTTTGATCCAGTTTTGTCTCGCTAATAACATTCTGACGAACGTGATGAGCGAATCTATAGCCAGGGTTTTATGTGAGAAATTGGAGTTGTTGTACCAAAGTAAGTCGCTGGTTAATAAGTTATTCTTAAGGAAAAAGCTATATAATCTTCGGAAGCACGGGCGACTCGTTTTCTGCACACATGCATGACTTTAACACGTTGATAAATCAACTCGTATCAATTGGTGTTAATTTATTAAAAAACAACAATTTGATACGAGTTGATTTATCAACGTGTTAAAGTCATGCATGTGTGCAGAAAACGAGTCGCCCCGTGCTTCCGAAGATTATATAGCTTTTTCCTTAAGAATAACTTATTAACCAGCGACTTACTTTGGTACAACAACTCCAATTTCTCACATAAAACCCTGGCTATAGATTCGCTCATCACGTTCGTCAGAATGTTATTAGCGAGACAAAACTGGATCAAACCCTTTGCTTTCCGATCGATCCGATCCCAATCCTCAATCTCCTTTAGATCTACCTGTCTGGAAGTTGAATCCACTTCCTTGCTCGCTTTCTTGCCTATCACGACACCAGCAGCCGCAGCAACAAGCCTTTTTCTCATGATTGCTGATCAGAAATCTTGACATAAAGAAGATCCTCCATCTTTATCTTCTACAGATCGAACTGCTTCCCATCGAATTTTTCTATCTCAATCCGTGACTCTCCTGACATCTCAGATAAATCCTAATTCCTTGAACACATGACTCTGATACCAATTGATGGGATTTATCCTAAATTGAATATCAATGTAATCATATAGAAGATAAAAAATTGATGAGACACGAGATTACCCAGGTTCACTCCAGAATATGGCTACGTCCTGCAAAGAGATTTGACTATATTTTTACACTCGTTACAATGATTTTCATACAAATACAATATTTATGACTTAAAATAATGGGCCTAAAATCCTAGTCTATCCGAAAGCCCTTTGATCCAACAACAAACTGGCCTACTTAAACATAAGTCTAAACTCGATGTTGTTTCGGGGGCGCTACCCTTGAGCCCCCACTAGCTCACCGGCAAGCGGGGCAGGCGTTCGCTCATTAGGGAGAGGGACCCTTGCCCGCTGACCAGGCAGCGAGACCAGTGCCCGTTGATCGGGCAACGGGACCCCCGTGTCGAGGGCACTGCCCCCGAACCCTCGCATTTCGTGTGCAAAGGTCCCATGTCGTTAGTTCATACTTCGATTTTCCTAAACTCACGTGAGCGTAACCGATGTAAAAAATAAGAGTTCACGAAGTATTCACCAACTCCAACATGGAGAAAGGCCCTGGTGCCACAGAGAGTGGAGATAGACAACCTTATCTCTTAGCCACTACTTGAAAAGGATCCATCGTTAGAGGAGACAAAAGATGTGATTTTTATTTTCCTCTGAGATTGGTGAAAGTTTTTTTCAAGGAACCCCTCCTTTGGTTAGGAATCGGGTGCATCGCAACTGGTCCTAGGCAGCGCTGCAAGAGGAGGCGTAAAAGCATAGTCGAGCCCGGTACATGGAGGAGCTCGACGTTGGTGTGCTCTAGTACTGCTGATTGGAAGCGGAAGGTGCTAGTTCGACGGTCGTCGAGCGACTATGGTCAAGGTGACTGATCAGGCAGATTGAAGCGGCGATGCGCGAAGGAACCAGCTTTCCTTGCAGTCTTCTCAACGTCACTCTCACTCTCTCTCTCTCTCTCGAACTCTTGGAACCGAACTCCCGATCTCAAGAACGCTCTCTCTCTCTTTTTTCTTTTCTCAGACTCCTCCTATCAACTACTCCTTCATCCCTCTCCATACTCGAACGTTCGTTGGAGCTCTCCCTTTTCTTTGCCTTTTTCTTTTCTTTTTAGTACTCTTTTTCTTTACTTTTTTGGTACTCTTTCTTTCTTCCCTCGATGGAGATGTCTCTAAAACTCCTCTCCCTGAACTCCCCATGATTTCCCCCCTCTTTAAGCTCTGCTCTTCTGCTCTTTTTTTCAAAGCTAAACGAAGCCTCCCTACTGTGTTCCCTTATCCTTTTGTGCTGAGGAAATCCATAGGGAGTAGATCTCATCCCTAATGCAATGCCTGGGGAGGAAGGGGCAGGCTTGAGCAAGCTTTTTTGGTGTTCCTGTCCTCTATGCGAGCCAGAATGGAAAGAAACAAGACGCCATTTTTGGCTTCTGCTTCCGTGTGGGCCGCTGTGAGTTGACTAAGTTTACCGGATCGGGCGAGTTTGACCCAAGTGACGACGGCTCGCTCGATGTCGGCGGCCATGGATGGACATGGAAGAGTTGGCCAAGCTGAAGCTTGTGGCGGTGCTAATAGCCATTGGAAGACAAATGGCCAAAATAGAAATGATGTGAAAGAGGAAGAAGAGAGAAAAAAGACTATTTTTTTCTTTATTCCAACTCAATGACACGTGACAATATATTATTGGTTAATGTGTGTCATAATAGCAATTGATGTGGCGTTTGGCAACTACTAAATATTTTCTCGACCAATAGGCTAGAGAGGCCCAAATCTGCACCCTCTCGCCCCTAGAGTTGGATGAACGAGGCATCGAATGTATGGGCAGTTAGGACATGAATGATAATCATTTTATTTTTTGAAATAATTTTTGGCAAAAAATAAAAATTTCTATTTCTTGAATGAGTTTCTGAGCAGACGACATAAAATTTATATTCCAAAAACAAAATTTATTTGATATTTGGTGATAGGCAATTGGCAGACGGTGGCCAAGGGATGGGGGACAGTGACTCGTGATCGACGGATAACAGCCTAAGGACTCAGCCGGCAACTTGAGACCAGCGAATTGGGACTGACGACTGGTGGCTAACAAACGGCGGTTGTGGATTGTCAACAAATGGATAAAATTGCATTACCGAACGGATTTCTTCTCCAAACCAATTCCCGAAAACAAAAAAAATAGAAAAACAAATAAGCCTAATGGTTGTCATTTGCATCCTTAACCTGATAGAGTAATTGATTAAAAAAATGATAAAGTAAACATAACTCCCAAATATAAATATTACTCTTTTGAATTTGAATGAAGAATGAGGGATTTAAAGTTACATATGTTGTATTATTATAACCTTTATGGTCATTGTGGTCATTCTGTGGGTGAAATTCGCCTTACCCAATATATGTGAAATGGATGATTTACGTGCATTTTCAAGGACATATGTCCTTCATGCATAAAGTTTTTGCATGTCCCAATCATGGCTTGAGTAACGCCATATGGTTTCTGAAGAATTTTTATTTTTTCCAACTATGGGTAGAGAACTTGCCCAAACCCATATTTTTGTTCGGCTAGAACATATTATCAAGCTCTGCATTACATCAACCTCTCAACACCTCAATAAATGATGCATTAAGTATATCCCAGCAGCAGCAGCAGCAACAAATCAGCTAAAAGTTCCTCCAATTTTTCTGCATTACACTGAAAAATCACACATGCTAACAATACCAATGCCTATTCTCCTAGAAAATGAAAATTTGCACATTTATGCGCATTAGAGTGCATGGGGCTTACCGTGGACACCTATGTAGGGAACCACACCTCATGCCCACCATTAGTAACTGCAAAGCAGTTATCCACATTTGGTTTTATTTTGAAAAGATACGTTCTTTTCTTTTTGAATAGATTTTAGATATCTCTCTCTCTCTCATCACTCATGTCAGTTATCGACGAAAAGAGAATGACGACAGACAACGCTCTCGTTCTTCACTATTGATCTGCGATCGAAGTGTGGCATCTCTCCAAATTGCAAAGTGACTCTTAATATGTGGCAATTATGGTATGTCCCTTGTGTGATGTGTCGTTCGATCAGCGATGCAAGTTAGGTTATGGCATGTTCTTCCACACGTGTTTTGTTGAAAAACAAGGAATCTGTTTCCCGTTCATTAGTATCAGAGCTCGTGAACTTGCTTTTCCTAATTACATAACCTTATTTGCATTGATTTTCTTCATCGAATTTGAAAATTCTTTAACGCAATTTTTCGGAGTTACTGTTCATGGGATTTTCTTGTCTTAAATGAAAGAAATTTTTATTTTTTATTTGATCGATTCGAAGTGCTCGTCAATACGAGAATTTTAATATATTATAGGTCTTGAACGGAGGTTGGATGTGGCGGAATCCACAGGTCACCGATGGCGGTTTCGCTAAAAAAAAAAAAAGTGACCGAGGCTATGGGCACGAGGTCGAGACCTCGGGCCCGCAACCCAGGCATTGGCCGAGGCCTCGGGCCTGTGGCCTAGGCCATAGACACGCGACCCAGGCCATTAGCCGAGGCTAGGGGCACACGGCCCAAGCTCGCAAGATAGATTGACCATTAACCGTTACCATTTGACCCGTTGACCATTGACCAAAAAAAAAAAAGAGAGTCAACCTAGAAGTGTTTATATGTTTTTGCTTTGTGTGTCTTTTATTACGATATGTTCGTAATTATTTTGTGATGATGGATTTTAGTAATCCATATTGTTCCGCATTTGTTGCAGGAACAATGTCATCAACACCAGGGCCTAGTACAGAATGGTATACGCATAATATGAAAACACCTATAAAGAGAGGTACACGTCGGCTAAGGCGAGAACTTAATACGAAGATTGAGGAGTTGCACACTTATAGATGGGATAATAATAGTGATATTATATCTCATGCGAAGACGGTCAACGATATGATCTAAGAGATCATATGGAAAGGGTAAGAAATGAATGCTGAAAATGTATTCTATGCACTAAGGAAGACCATACCTAAGGAATGGCATGAAATGATGAATCGCATATGACTTGATTATATCACTTACAAGGAGTTCGTGCTTCATTTCTTGAACAAATTTATAAGGGTCGGGGGGATGAAAACGTCGACGCCTAGAATGAATGAGTCTTGGGGCAAACGGAATGCGCCTTGGCGCAAAAACAAAAATTTCCTGAAGGGTTTTCCAACAGTACCTATTTGGGTATTGTTGACACTTGATTTTTGGCCAATTTTATGTTTTAAAATTTTTTTAGAAAATCCATAAAAATTTATAAAATTGAAAAATCAACTTTGGGGACCATGGCCTAGCCCAGCGAACCAATTTCGAGCAAAAAATAATTTTTCATATTTTTAGTATTTTTCTATATTTTATTTTCAAAAATTCATAAAAAAAATAATAATAAATGAGAAAATTGCAAATCAACTTTGGGGATCTCGACCTAGCCTAGGGAACCAATTTTGAGTAAAAAATAATTTTCTATGTTTTTTGTATTTTTCTGCAATTTATTTTCAAAAATTCATAAAAAAAAAAATAAAAAAATGAGAAAATTGCAAAATCAACTTTGGAGACCTTAGCCTGGGCTAGAGAACCAATTTTGAGCAAAAAAAAAATTTTTCTTATTTTTCGTATTTTTAATATTTTTCAGAAATTAGAAAAATAATGAAAAATTAATAAAAAAAATAGTATTTGAGACCAAAAAATTACAAAAAAAAAGGTCAATATTTTTATTTTAATTTTCCCTTCATTTTTGCTGAATAAATTTTGAGAAATTCAATCTGGAATCTAAGGTTCCTTAGTTAATTTCATTTTTCATATTATTTAAATAATTCTAAAAATTCCATTTTAGCTTTGTAATTTTCCATTTTGCATTTTTAGAGTCATATCATCCCCCTCTATTTTTTAAAATTAAAATCCAGTCCAAAAGCCCACTGAATTGTCCAATTTCGCTAAAAAGGCCCAGAACATAATTTTTTATTTTTTAAATTAGTCCCTAAAAACACTTAAAATGCAATTAAAAATTTTCTAGGGACTAAATTGAAAATCAGGGCACATCACCACCTAGTTTTTGACCTTCTGAATCCATTTGTCATGTCAATTTTTGCAAAAAAGGGCACCGAGGGTTTGGATTTTGCAAAATGGGTCCTCGGGTCAAATTTAAAATTTGAGGTTTTTCTGCAAATTCTTAGAAAATTCAGGAGAAAAACTGTTTCTTGATGGAAATCATCCCCCTGAATCCAATTTTGACATTACTTTTGGGAAATTTTAACGAAATTAGGGCCAATTTTCATTTTTTTAGTCGGATGGGTCAACCGGGTCAAGTTGACCCGACCCGGTCAACCCATCGACCCGACGAAACCAGAATTGGTTCTGGCTCATCATCCTCGCGCGCGCAAATGAAACGCCCAAGATCCCAAACACCCGCCTGAGCTCCGATGATCTAGTCGGAATTTGCCCGGCGACGACGTGCCAAACGGCACGTAGTTTCGTCGCCGGGCACACGAACAACTTCCAGCGGAATGCCCGCTCGTAAAACAAATTTTTTTAAAAAAAATTGTTCTGGTACGAACCAAAGAAGATCCCAAGAGATTGAGTCTGTTTTTGTTGAAAATAGAGCGAGGGGATCTCGGATTTTGGGAGCATCGTAATGCCCATGTCAAGTTTAAAAGAACCAGAGGGAGAGAGAGCTGAGGGGGTCAATTTTGGAAGCTCGGGGAAGTCGACTGTGGTTGAAGAGTTTGGGCAATTGCAAGCAGATTGAAGCGTGAAAGTAGCTCGGGAAGGTCGCTGGAGTCCAGAGGAGGCGATTCGTGCCAATTCCGAGAGCTTGACGACACCCAAAAGGTGAGTCGCGAGTTCGAGCTTTAACTCAGTGCTCCAATGGCGAATCCCTAATCTGGCCATAATTCTTACTCTTTTCGTGTGTGTTTTACTTCTCTGGCCTCCCTAATCGTATTCGCATTCCCATTTTGCATTAATACTGCGCATAATCCTCGAGCCGAAACCTCAACCCTAGCTCATCCTGTTGCGGCTCGGTTAGGATAATCTGGCAATTTAGAGCCTGATCAGAACCCCAGATAAGTCTTCTGAACTCTCCGTGGCGCTCGCCAGCAGTTTAATTGCATGGTTATGCTCTGGATTTCATGATTGAACCGTCATGTTTGTCATCTGTGAAGGCTTTGATTACTAAATTTCAGCCGATAGATCGAGTCAAGTCTTAGATACAA